>BMAO01021481.1:0-14857 GCA_019973975.1 Trichonephila clavata
TATATATATATATATATATATATATATATATATATGAAGTTTGTTCAGAAATTCATATTATTTATTTAATGGAAAATACTGGAAAGAGATATTTAATTCATTAAAAGGGAAAAACTTTCTTTTACTCATTAGGGTAAAAGTAAATGAAAAACATAACCATTTGTTTGAAAATTATTTAATAAAACATTTTTGATATTGTGTAAAACAGCCTTAATTATTAAAAATATTTTAAAATTTCTATAAATACTTAAAAATTATTACATTTAGTAGTTTTAATAGAAAATTATTACAGTTAGAAACATTTTCAATTTTTTTCTTAATGGACAATTCTTAAAATAACTAAAAATAACTAAAAATAACAAATAACTAAAAATATGACATTTTTCATATAAAAATATTTTAAATTATTATGCGAGCATTTTTGGAATTGTGATAAAAAAAATTTACTTAAATATTACATAAAATATATTTTTAAAATTTCTGTGTAAAAACCATTTTGAATTTCTGAGTGAAAACTTTCAAAAATTATATATTTGTTAAAAGGTCTGCTCTCATTGTTTTTACAAGGTGTCGAAGTTTTGTTAGAATTCCATAATTAATCAGAAATATTTACATTTCTGTAATTAGTTCACGTGTGCGTGTGTGACTGAAAACTTCAATTTGGAGTTTCTGTATTCTGGACGAAACGGGATGCCTAGTTTCTTTGAATTTAGAACTTTGCTATGATATGACATTGTAGATACACAAAAACTGAGCTGCAATTATTTCGAAATGACTTGATTATCAATGAATATTTTGGATTCTAATACCAATCCGTAAACTGGCAGAAAGATTTTGCACTGAATATTCGTAAAAGTAATTTACAATATTTTTTACCAAGGAGTTAATAATTGTTTGATTTTGTTACTGTAGTTGCACTGCTCTAAATTTTAAATAAATAATTCACACTTATATACACTTATATGAGTAAATGAATATTTTATTTTGAGTTATGGAATCCTTTCTAATTAATTCTCGTACCGTTGGTAGAAGCATAAATTTACAGAAATAATCTATTCTCAAAATCAATGTAAATCTTAACGAATTTCAAAGTTAATAAACTTTCGCAGCCAATTTGTTTCTCGGATTTACCATGGTGTTCTTACGAATGATTTTTAGTGTATGAAAACATTGCTTAGGGATTTTGATTTGACCGAATTCCTTGATTAACGTTTAACATAAATGCAACTCGAGGGTTACTCTCTAGTTACGATGTGCTTAAGTTTCAAATATTTCTGTAAAAATCCTAACTAAAGTAACTAAATGTTATATTATTTAAGGACATCATAATGTAAATAAGTATTCAAATAACCTCCAAATAACTTCCTTCATATAATTCAAAAAACTTTAATGTTTTTTTTAAATGAGCATAAAAAATGACTCATTAAAATCGCATCTATGTATGCTATTAATAATTAAAAGGAATTAATTTTCAAATCAAAGCAATTTAATCTAGTTTACAAATCAAAAGCATTGAAATGCATTAAATGCAGATGAAAATCGAAAATAAACATTGTATTAAATCAACAAGAGGATGTAAACACACCATCCACAAATTTTGATGTAAAAACAATGCTGTATCTAAAGCAAATTTCATATAATCTATCTATATATGTATATATATATAGTGTTTATATGACTCATGTAAGTTTCCTTAAAACTAATTGTGTCTTTTCCTAAATTATAATCACATAAGTAAATATTAATAGATCTTGAATTTGAAAAAATTGTCAATTTTTTTGGTAGAATTTTTGGGCCTTTCCTTCACTCCAATATTTACATTTATTTTTCTACCTAAATTTAGATCACTTTATCATGCATTACATTAATTGTCTGCTAGTAATATATTTATTTTAATTTCATTCTTTATTATTATATTATTGTAACTTTTCAAATGTAAAGTATCTGTTAAAATTGATTTTTAAATGTATGCAATTACATAGGATATTCCTCGAAAAGAAGTTAAATAAATATATAACATATTTTTTTTCGAAATCTTTAATATTTAACAAGTAAAGTCTTTTAATCGAATTTCTTTGAACATTTTCTAATATAAAAAAAGCTTAAATGAATTTCGGAATTTTTCCTTTGTTTCACATTTCTGTTTGAGAAGTTCATAAACATGAAATGGCGAGTAGTAGAAATTACTTATTCAATATTCAACAATCCTCGAAAATGCTTACTTCTTTTTTAATCTGTTTCAGACAAGCACGTTGTTATTCTACTAGACTTCCTTTTGTTTTTAACTGACTCATGCTTAAGATAAAAGTTAATAAATTGAATAAAGCATCTTATTTTTCATATCTTCGAGTAGAAAATAAAAGAAATGGCTGTTTTGCTGAATATTCAATGCAGTAAAATATATGCTTCTTTAAGCCTTTCTTTCTCTTTTTTTTTTTTTTTAAACGTTTGGAATCGGTTTGTATTTGATCACTCCAGGAAAAAAAATAATCCACTCGTTTTTTAAAGTAAATTGAATTTACAGCACATATCGCATTTTCTTTTCTTTTGCAGTGTTATTCAATTTCCAAAATTAAATTAAAGATATCTGAGATGCTGAAAATAGTATTTATTAATTTAGTAGAAAACTATGGTGTGCTATGAAAGCAATTTTTATATATATTTTATTATAATCGAGGATGCATCTCTTTTCTTACTATTTTTTAATTAAAATGTAGAATTTATTACTTTATATCAATTATTTGAATAATTCTAATTGACTGAATATTAAGTAAAATATGCCAAACCTAAGCGTAATTTATTTCACTTTAATAATAAAGGTTTGCTTTTCTTTAATTTAAAAAGGAAAATTATGGTATGATTGAGAAAAATGTGCCTATAAATACATTTGAAAAGTTGAGATTCTGTGTTTTGGCAATTAATTTTAAAATTATTTAAATGATGCACATATTATATATATATTGTATTATATTACATATAATGGGATTATATACATTGCAATCGAACATATTCGTAAATATATGTGTGTGTGCGTGAGAGAGAGAGAGGATAATGTATTATCTCAAGCAATATAAAGCGATATGAGGGCTATTTTGACGGACCTCACAATTTTAAATAATAGTCATGTGATGAGGACGACATTTGAACTGGTAGTTCACTCTCCTAATTTCCACAGGGCTCAAATTCATGTCTTGCCGATCAAGAGTTCGTGACCATGGCTACTGACTACAGCGTCTATTCAAAATCAAAGTGTAAAAAAATGTAAATTTGATCACTAATTATTCCTGATTTTCGTTTTTACAACAAAAAGCTATCCTGTTTACAACAAGGCTCGGATTTTATATGTTATTTAAAATGTTTATATTTCTACAGGTAAAAATATATTATAAAATATTTAGAAGCAGATGACATACATAATTAAATTGATTTTTTGTGTGCTTATGTAATGGAGAAACACGAGACACATTCCGAAATGCTACACTTTGCACTAAGTGATTAAAAATAATTCTAAAATTAAAGCAGCAAAGGTTAAGATAAATAAATAATGTATGTTGAAGAAAACACATAAGGGTGTGTTAATAATCGATAACTTTTCTTTTTCAGGATAGCTGCAGATTTGTAGGGAATATAGTTTTAAAATTACTAGAATACTGTCACTGTAATACAAAACATGTCAAATGCTCAACTGTTGTTCGGTAGCATTACAATTTTTCCTTTTAGAAGTTGTCTCTATGGTAATAATAGATGGCCTTTAAAAGATATCTATTTAGATGTTCCATCAGAAATAACATGAATCAACATACAGAATGAGGGTGACTGAGAAAATAGACAAAGAAAGAGAGAAACTGAGAAGGAGAGACTGAGAGAGAGACGTGAAAAAGAAAGAGAGAGAGAGGAAAGAGGAAAGAGAGAGAGACTGAGAGAGAGAGGAGGAAAGAGAAAGAGAGAGAGACTGAAAGAGAGAGTAGGAGAGGAAAGAGGAAGAGAGAGAGACTGAGAGATAGAAAAGAGGAAAGAGGAAAGAAGAGAGACTGAAGAGAGAGGAGAGAATAGAGGATAAGAGAGAGAAAAAAGAGGAAAAAGGAAAGAGAAGATAAATATATATATATATATATATATATATACAGGTAAGATGGGTACAGAACTGTTAGAGATATAGAAAAAGTTTTTACATACTAAAGTTGAAAATAATTGTTTCATTTAAATTAAATTTGTTTTCATCTGCGATAAATGAAGTTCTAATATTATTGAAACATTTTGTAAACAGGTCCCGCATTCATTGAATTCCGATTGTTTTAATGAATATATTGCAATTTTTAATCATTTTGCATAACTAACTTTTGTAAAAAACCAATTATATCATATCCTTGACTGAATATTATTTTCAGAGATATCCTCTGTAGATGCTTATCCATGTTCACAACACCAAATTGATAGCATATGACATCAGAAACATCTGTTTCTGCGTTTAAAGTAGAAATTAATGCTTTCTAAGATTACTTCTGCCTCAAGAATTGAATATCTATTAGGTTAATCGAATTTGTTTGGCTCGTTGAAAGATTCTGCTTATAATCATTTCCTTACTGTATCATCTGATTATTGGTTCCGTAGTATCAATGAAAATTGTGGGAAAACATCGAAACAATGTTTGGGAAAAGTTAAAATTAGTTTTTATAAATTGTCAAACATAAGTGCAGAATTGATAGGTACCACATTTTCTTACAAAAGAATTATATATTCAAGAGTTAAAACACTAAATAAGAGAAGTCCGTTAACATTTGAAAGTTCACTAATCCACGTAATAATGTCGGTAGATAGATAAAAATTGACGCACATGCTTAAAATAATATGGTTTTTTAAAAAAAAAAAAACCCAAAAAAATGTGTTAAAATAGGCTAACAGATGGAGCTGGACAGCAAAACGTCAGTGAGATCGCATAAAAATCACTAAAGTCAGAGAGGAAACAGATGCACAGCAACTGCAGCAGCGAGTTAATTATCTAGAAAAAGCATTTTAGGAAACCTGTACTTTTAGAATAGAGAGTGTTACTGCAACTTTACTATCATATCACCATAAAAAGGGGATACAAACGGTTACAGGTCATGTGACAGGTGTAGCTGTAAAGAAATGATTGCGAAGTTCAAATCCATGTGTTGTTTAGAAAGGGGTGGGATGGGATCCAGTGGTCCCTAACCCCTGGTTCGTGGACGGGTACCGGTCTGTAGTTCAAATTGTACCTTGCCACCCAAGGGACATTAAATTATTTCTATTTTATTTACTGTGGTGTATTTCTATTGAGTTTGTGTGGTTTTTTGTGGAAACTATTTTATATTCAATGATAAATAATTTTATACTCATTTTATGTTGTAGCTGTATTCTGTTCGGAATGTATTTCATGTTTAAAAACAATTAACTTAAAAATATTAAATCAAGACCATCTAAAATATAAACAACGGACGTCCCCCACTAGTGGGTCATGGTAAAATCACCAAATACTGACTGGTCCGCGGTGATAAAAAGGTTGGAGAGCCCTGGTTTAGATGACCGGCTCGATAGTGGAACATCTGTGTTCTATAGAATATTATTTATTGCTAAAAATCTGTTGTTATCCTAATTTTTGGTTTTTGTATCATATAAAGCCTCATCTGTTGGCCTTTTGTGTACTTTTTAGTTTCAATAAAACCTCATATTATTTCAAGTATGTGTGTCATTTTTTTACCTATCTACCTATATTGTTCCGTGAATTGTTGAATTTTTCAAATATTAACAGACTTTTTGGTAACCTGGTACAACAAGACTCATTTTATGTATTAGAAATGCAGACTTTCATTACATGCCCATGAATATATGACTGAGTTTGCTAAATTTCAGCAAGTCTGCTTTAATGAATCTATACATGCATAAATTGTAAATTTACATTTTATGAGGATCAGTGTTTTTATTAGAAAGTCTCATTTTGAAAAAGGTTCAAATTGAATTGAAATTTTTATTTCTTTTTGCCATAGATATACTGCTGTTTGTAAAAAATGCAACATCATGAAGGGTTCATGAGAATTAAATGAAATTTAATTTACAAATGACTTGTATTCGTGCAAATAAAGGACGAAATTTTCAAAGCAAAAAAAAAAAAAAAAACAATATTAAGTGTTTGAAATCAGTATTTGGTGTAGCCACAACAGGCTGCAATAAGTGCTGCTATACGACGTGGCATGGAGTCAAACAGATTTTGAATGTCTGCTTGTGGAAGAGCTACTGCTTATATGCGCAAAACAAAGTTCGTCTTTTGAAGCTGCAGGACGCAGATCACATGAGGAAGACGCCGACCAACCAAATTACACACGTCTTCAATGGGCAATATATCCGGCGAATAAGCTGGGCAAGGAAGAAGTTGCATGTGTTGGGCTGAACAGAAGTCTCGAACCGTCTTTGCAACATGTTGACGTGAATTATCCTGCTGATAGATAGCTCCAGGATGCCTTGAAGGAAGGGAATGACTTCGGGCTGTAGCACTTCACGGACATATCTGTTGCTATTGAAATTATCCTCAGTTCGTAGAAAATTAGATCATCCATGATACAAAATCGCATCCCAAACCACAACTTCGGGTGTTAGGCCCTTATGCCGTTCAATAACACACTCTGGAAGGCAGCTTTCACCGGAATAACGTTTAACAGGAATGCGGCCATTAGGGACCCACAAATTGAAACGTGATTTATCTGAAAAGACAACTTGGTGCCAATCAGCTTGCCAGGCTCTGTGCTCATGAGCCCATTACAGATGCAGCCGTCGATTGTTTGCCGTGAGGGGAATCCTGTATAAAGGCATCTTCGCACGCAATTTACGTAGCAGCAGGCGCCGACGAATTGACGAAGCCGACGTTAGTTCACCTGAAGCAGTAGACCTACGAGCTGCCAACTGCCTGGAGAAAGCTGTACGGCCATTCACCGCCATGTGGGGCAGGTGTCAATCACCACACGTTGACGTCCCCTTCTTCATCCACTGCCAGATTTTCGATTTTTTCGATGCTCGTCGATCCTCTGCTTCCAATATCGCTATACTGTGGTACTGTTCCGCTGTTCACGAGCTCCTATTGCGCGATAGGAAAATCCTCCTTCTCGAAGGCTGATAATCCTCCTCCGTTCAAACTCCATAAGTTGTTTGAATTTCTCCTTATTTCGTCGTGGAGGCTTACTTAGGTCTCACTAAACGTTCAACACTAGCAAATAATCATTAACTATGTCAACATCCCGCTACAGCCCTCTATTTATACGCTTTTAGCATCAGTTCAGAGGACACTGCGCACACCACGCTTCAGTGGTGACTCTAAAACTTTACTATTTTACGTAACATCCTATAATTGATATTTGCTGCAAAGTTCATTTAATTCTGATGATTCCTTCATGGTGTTGCATTATTTACAAACGGCAGTGTAATTTATCGCTCTAAAAGTACATCGACATAAAACATTCATTTTAACCGATTGTGCAGGAGATAGAAAAATATTTTGTCTCATAAATAGTTTTTAAAATTAAAATGTACATAGCCAAAAGCATAGAAATATACTTAAGCGTAACATTATGTGTATATGAATAAATGATTTTTTTTAAAAATTGCTGTATGAATACATATATTTATTCATCTTTTAACGGTTTATAAAATAATATAATTTCCAAATGATGATACAGTATACTAAATGATATAATAATACCATGCATATCCATTCCCTTTTAAAACAATGAAAGCTTTCATGAGCACGGAAATTTAAATATCTAGCTTAAAAATGTAAAAATGGAAACATGTATATTCGAAATAAAAAAATCTATTAATGCTTCAAAGAAATTTCAATCAAAAAAGTAGTTTTAAACAGTACACCTTACTACAATAAATTTACATTTCATATTTAAATCCCCAAATTATTGTTTTTTTAAAAATTTATTTTTAAGTTTAACTTGTGGGTTTATATTCGTTGAAAGAAGTGTGTAATAAAAGTGAAAATCTGGGTTGAAATGTAAGGTTTTAAATGGAAATGCATTTTATGCAGAATGGATCAACTGAATAAGCGCAGTTAAGACGTTTAAAAGCGAAAAATTATTTAGGATACAAAAACTATTTAGATTCAGAGAGAGATAAATAAAGAATTATTAAATTTACAAATGTGTGTATCATTATTATAACTAAACAGACTTTAAAATATGTATTAATGTCACAATTGACACACAAAAAATATTTAGCTTAAAATTATATTAAATTATGATATGTGACCTAATATATTTGCCCTAAAAATACACACTATTTTAATTGCAAAAAAAATTTCTTTGTGTGGGTGTGCAAAAGACAATATAGATGCTTATAAGCCCTATTATTGTTTTTCTAATGGATACGTATAATTTTAATCCACGCATCATACTATTTTCCTTTCACAAGCGATAATAAATATAAGAATTGTCTGAGACTTTATTAACGTAGTACTCAAAAGTAATGAGTATTGTATGAGTAAAAGTATTGGTTATGAACCTCGCAATTTTATACTATGGTGAAATGATAAAGACCACCCCTGAATTAACAGCTAGTTATCGTAACTTCCCCACCACACCAACATGATTACTTTGAACCACGGCAGATTTAACTTGCATCAGACCCTCTATACGTTGGGCCTTCAGTGACATCTCGACTCGAACCGGTGACTCTACAACACCGGCGAATTCTTATCTATGACCAATAGAATACCACTGCTGTCATTATACGATTAAACTGTTGCTGCACACGTTTAAAACAACTCAATTTAACTTTTCAGATTTGCAGTTTTTAGGTAACAAAACTGTAAAACTCAACAATGGGAAAAATTTTAGAACTATTTTACTTCAAAAAATATTTTC
The DNA here is from genome assembly GCA_019973975.1 of Trichonephila clavata. NCBI lineage: Eukaryota > Metazoa > Arthropoda > Arachnida > Araneae > Nephilidae > Trichonephila > Trichonephila clavata. The sequence continues at coordinate 8,877 of BMAO01021481.1, forward strand.
TCAACCGGGTGTTTAAAACTGAAGTTATTTGGCTAGATGAGGTTTTATATTTTTGTCGAATAGTTTGTTTGGCTACTCTCTAATCCTTTTGGTGAATATTTTGTGTCACTACACTCTAATCCTATCTGACAATTTCTTTTTCTGTATATGCCTCTCATGCTGAGAAGGAATTTTTCTGTTTGATACTTGACACTAAATTTCAACATAGTTTGACATTCTCAAGTTTAGTTGGTTTCTCTCATAGTAACTATGCGAACACCATTATTTTTAACCTCCCGTAAACTGTTAAGATTTCACATTTAAAATAAATATTAATGAAACTGATTTTTTTGCTGTAAATGTACAATTTATAATTGATTTCTTTTCTATCCTATTTTTGTATGCATAAAACAAAACATATTTGGTATTACACTAAAATTATCTTCCAAACTTCTTTGTGATTTTCTTTCAATAGCTGCCCCCTTCAGTTTGCTTACCACCCCAATAAAGTGCTGGGCATTTTAGAAGAAGGAGGTGGTATAGTTTCCTTTACATTTTCAAGGAAATGTCAAAAACCTAGATGTCCAATATACTGATCATGTTCATAGTCAAAATTAAAGAATTATTTGTTATTCTAAGTATTACTACTACGTTATTTACATGTTCTTATCTAGATAGCAAATTATTTGTGCAAAGTGTTTCTATCACTTAATAATTTATAAAAACTATACTTACATATTAATAAGAAAATAAGTTACCACACACACACAAATAATACCTTAATATACATTTATATATGTGACGCAAACTTAAAAACTCCACTTTGATGATACTATTAAGTCCATAAGTTGTAAGACGTTTTGACTGAGATGCTTAATTACAAGTAACTTATCGCAAACTTCTTCATATAATAAAACCTATTTCGATAAATAATAGCCATTAAAACAAGGGTTTTTTTTACAGCAACGAAATCTTTATATCACTGGAATAAATTTACACCGCTAACATATTTCAGCTATAACATCTGAATTTATTTCCGCTTCATTATGACATTCATGAGAAGGCATCGTTTGATACATTGAGCTAAATTCATGACGGTCACGTGATAGATGCAATCACGTGTTCTCTGTTGATTTCAAAGCTTCCATTAGTCTTGTACTTGTGGTAATATTTAGATAACATTTCAGATTTGATAATGTGATAAAGATATTAAAAGATTCCAATTCTTCAAAAAGTTTTTTCAAAATTAAAAAAAAAAATCTTATATTACATCTGTATTTTTTATATCAAGCGTAATCTGTTCACTTATGTGAATTATTATTGCTGACATAAATCTGCAAAAAGCAAAAATCGGCAACAGCGAAGCGTATGAACTAATTGACTGGAAACACGTGTGAGTTCCTTCATCATGTGACTATAACATTTCGTGAATTCATGCAAACAACAGCTGGAAACACGTATTTTTAATTATCATGTGACTATGATGTCAAATGAATTTAGCGCATTGTAAAATTTCACTTCTAGTTCATTTAGAACAGTTCTTATACAATTGTTACATTAATAAAGACAATATGTTAACATAATCTAACATAAATATTCCTCCACATCCCACTAGAATATTAACGAAATCTCGAAATATTCAAAATCGTTTCAACTCTATTTGTTCGCAAGCTTTAAATTCCAATATCGAAACCCAATGTTTACTGCACTTAAAAGTAACCCATAGACAATTACCTTCGACGTGGGTCATTAACTTTTCCCCTCCCCCAGAGAGTTTGACTATTGGATTTTTAATAAGCCTTCCCTCACTCTCGTAATTTGTATCATTCTTGTCCTAAGGCTCCATTTTTTGTCCGAGTCTAAAATATTTGAACTACTAAAAACCCATTTGCGAATAATATAGAAGAATGGATTTTTCCATTTTAGCGCGTTTTTCACGTAGTGGAACAAAAGTGCTATTAGGACACAAATTTCGTCTTCGTCTTCGTTCCATATTTTGTCGTACCTTTTTCTCAGCCAATAAGCAACCAATTGACCTCGGGTTTTCGGCATTTGGTTGCATTTGTGCCTAGATGAGCCGAATCATATTTAAATTTTCCCATAGTTTTCCCGAATTTTCCTGAATTTCGCTAGTTTATAACAAAATTTTCTCAAATTTTACCTAGTAAATTTATTGTTTGCAAAAAGTTTTAAAAAAAATAATATTGTAAAATACAACATGTGAAAAACGCGCTAAAATTACTTGGCCATGCTAATGATTGATATCTTGTTTGAAATTTTGTCATGCTTTGGTCTAAACTAGTAGAAGTAGTTTTTGAGTTAGCTACAGCATAAAAAGATAAAAAGAAATATTCTTGTTTACTTGCTAATATTGACTTAATGAGATTCAATTCAGTGTAGTACGAGTGTCTTATATGCATTAAACTCATCGCGCAAGATAAATTCATAGCCTTCGGTAATATATTCATTAATAAACAAAAGATTTTGTTCAATTAACAAACACAAGATTTATAAAAACCTATTATAATGCTAATCCAAATACGAGACATGTCATGATCAAATCAACTAAAATATTTCTACAATCTTAAGATGAAAAGGGTGACTATTGATATTCAAGTTATATTGATAGTGAAAAAAATTTCTGAACAGATTTAACCTAAAAAATTGACAAAAAGTTGCTAGCAGGTACACAAGCAATTGTTTTGTGCGGCTTCATGTAACAGAAACTTTATATGGAATATGAATTTTAATGGGTCTTAGAAATTATTAATGTTTTTATTTATATCACGCACTAATATTTTTAATTATCGGTCATTTGTTAGTTTTTTAAATATTCTCAAATTTATAAGCCATTTAGGAAACATACTAGTTCAGATGGCTTAAAACAATACACTCATTGAATGCAAAACAAGTCTGAAGCGATATTAACGACATTCACACAAAATAGTCTGAACAACAAAATTGGACTCAATACATTGGACAGACATACATTTCATAGATTTAATAACTCGATTTAAAAACTTGTGAAAGTTTGTATTCCTGATTAGGAAATGAAATTATTATACTTTCCCCGAATAAAAGCAGCTTCTACCCGAAAAATAAATTTTTCTTAAAGCAAATTAGTGATAAACAAATTCTTCGAAAATGTTTATTTTCCTGATTTCTACATGGTGTTTTCTTTAAACGAGTAATTGTGCGGTTTGTAGTCTTATTTCACGGCAATTAAACTGGTAAGTCAGTGCATTTGTTTTCCAATGCCTGTTCATAAATGGGTAGCGATTATTTCTCTGCTTTAATTTGTGAAAAATTAATTTGATAATTATATATGTTATGAGCGAACTCTTGCGTTTCTTAACTCATAACATCACAATATTGTACATTTAAAATAAGTTCCTTGTCCCAAATTATTATGTAAAGTATTTAATTAATCTTAAGGAATTTGTTAATTAAGTCTTGAAAACTTTCAGGTAATATTAGACACGATATTTCGTGAAAGTTGTAACTCCAAGAAAAAATCATGAGAATTAAACGAAATTTACACTTACAGGAAATGCGAAACAAGTTAGAATATTCAAATGAATGATTAGCTGTGCGCATGTAGTTTGCTAAAAATACATTTTAAACTTCAAATGAGGAGTGCATAGAAAGCGCAACAAGGATGTATTAAAATGTAAGTTTAGTCGTTTGAATAATGTTTATGATTTGTGAGAGATCGATACGCAGAACTACTCTACAATGGATTAAAAACCCAATAAAAATTTAAAATTCCGGTTAAATCTTATAATATATATTGTTTTACGTATGTTTTCGTTGCATTTAGCTCGACATGTGTTAGATATTTATAGGTGGCTGCAGATTAAAATGAGTTACAAATCTTCTTTGTAAACGTGTATCACTTAAAATTAACATAAAATCGCACTGGCAATTATTCAGGGTGTCTGCCCCTGAGAGACCAGGAGAGAAAGGGAGACCAGGAAATAGAGTGCAGACTTTACCCAACCAGATTTCTAGCTAGGAGTATATAAAAAATTCGTGAAGGATCACCTGTAAGATCCACTGTTTTCCGGAAAAATACGACTAATGATGATAAATTAATGATGGCCCACGTTGACTTATGATGGGGCTCCAGCGCAATTGTTTGCTTTGTACGTGATTACTCGTAGTTGTATATGGCATACTCCGGTCTCTGGATCGAACGTGAAGGTCCGGCTATCTGGTCACCACGATCGCCAGATCTCGAAGATCGGATAATTTTTCTATGGGGCAATCTCAAGGAATTGATGCATGGAGACATTTGACTACACAAATGGACCAGTTGCTCGTTTTTTTGCTGTTTGTACTTTGGTGGACACTGCGCTTCAGCCAAGTGTTCTCTCATTCCTTCCACGGTGCTCTGAAGCCTGACATGATATGCAAGGTGGATACGTTGAATATTTGAATTTATAAATATTTGTAAATATTGCAGTTGATGTGTCAAAACAGTGTTTTTTCCTTACACTAATTATGACGTCCACGCTTTGTGTTTCATATTCTTCTTGTAAATGATGGGTTGTTAAGGTACAGGTCATTGGGTATTTTTATGTACTTCCAAGGAGAAAAATATAGCTGTGTATAGTTTTGGTGCTATTTTTGGAATACCCTGCATCCATAATTTTATAATTGGAAGCTGTGTTTAGAAGAATTTTCATTGGAATATTTATCTCTTTTACTGCTTATTTTTTTTTTTTCAAAGCATCTGTTACGGAACAAACAGAAATTCAAACAGAAATTTTGGATGTTCTTAACGGGTTCCAATTTTATATAAAGATTGTTAAAAGTGTTTCATTGTGCCACATTATGTTTAATGAATTGTTGATTTTTTAAATAATGTCCCTATAGATTCGCACAAACATTGTAACTAAGACGTAAGTTTCTTTGGTAAGTCGTGGGTTTTTAATCTGATTCTCTAATTCCCCCAAAGACCTACATTTTAGTGGGAAAGAAAAATGGGATGTTTATGTATACATAATTTCGTCCTTTGGCCTTGACAAGTGACCTAATGGTAAAGGCCCGGACTCGTGGCTGGAATGTCATGAGTTCGAGTCTGGTGCAATTAAAGTTCCGCAGTATAGGGAAAGCCGATGCACGTTAAACATCTCGAGGCTCAAAGTCTTCACGTTAGCGAGGTGAGAAAGTTCAAAAGGGAGGACTAGCTAAGGTTCCGTCCCAATTTACAATGAGTCAGCATAATGAGTTCGGTCGCCAACTTACTCTCTCGAAACTTGACAAAAATTATAATATAAAGGATTTAAAAAATGATTCACAATAACTAGTCATCAATATCCTCACGTTCGTTCTAATGAAGGTATCGGTAAAATAATCCTAAATCGAGTTACAAAGTAAATATTGCAAATTTCATGTGCAAGCATTTTCTAAAATTTTTGTTTTCTATAAAATGAAAAAGTATTTCTCAGTGAAACCATCAATTCTCTTAAAATTATTAAACGGATTAAATTATTAAGTATCTAAGAAATATTTATGTACTATTATTAATATAAAAGGCATTTCCATTTCAGATTGAAAGAAATGGAAATGTTTAAAACCGGTAAGATCTTAACAACTTCTAAATGACAGGAAACTAATTTAGTTTATAGAAATCTAAAATAAATTAAATTTCCTCAGGTTAAAGATTTACTCTTTATCTAAAGATATATTAACAAATCACCAATCAATATTTTCTTTTTATTCAATTTGATGAGTAATACTTAAGAAAGCCAAAAATTGCTTTTTATCGTATGAATTTTGCGAAAAAATGAAAATGACCCATTTATGAAAGGAAAATTCTTTTATTGAAATTTAATAAACCGGCATTTTATTCACTTCGAAGGGAAAAAAACATTTTTCAAATATTTGATAAAATTTTTATTGTTGATCACTTTTTCTGTGAAAATCATTTGAAAAAATGATAGCTTTCATCCATTGGATGGGAGATAAAGTCAAAACGGGTTTTGTCTGCATTATAA
>BMAO01021482.1:0-19348 GCA_019973975.1 Trichonephila clavata
AGATGACATAGAATGTATCCACACTATTACCCAGGAATTTATTTTTTAAGGAATGTATAAAAAAAGAAATGGGTGCGCATGAATAAACATATCTTTAATGTAAACAACACTTGAATCATTTTCAAATGATATAACCTAACTATGCATGACATAATATTGAATGTAGTTTTGATAAATTGGAATTTTCAAATAAATCTCATTTCCATTTTAAATTTGTAAACACATTTCTTATACTAGTTTCATAATGATTCAATCTGAATCTTTTAAAAATTATCTCTGTTTTTGGAATAGTATTGTTAAGGTAAGATAAACCTAATTTTAAAATGTAATAAAGATTTGAAAATACATTTAGGATTTTAAGAAGTTAATTTATTCAATTGGTCAAGGTTTTTTTTATACGTGAAAGTTAATATTTCATATAATGCATAAAAACCAACTAAGAAATTAAGAATGAAAAGAAAACATGTAAAAAACATTTAATTCAGATAAAAACATGAAATATGTACCAGTGTTCAATATTTACAAAAAATATCACATGAATATAAATTTTAAAAAAAAACTTCATCTAGAAAAAAAAAAATACACTATAAACATCATATAAAAGTATGTATTTCAACAAAAATAATTGAATTTCATAAAATGTATTTTCACCAAAAAAAGTAATTCATGTAAAAATATTTGGTACTTTCTCACTAACCATATAACTTACAATTTATCATTAAATATTTTACGAGTATGACAAATTACTTTAAAGAAAATCTAAAATTTTTATCAATTTGCAAATGAGTAAGATATTTTTGAGGTCATCTTAAAAACAATTTGAGGGGGAGGGGGATAAAACACAGTGGGATGCCATCACAGACGACATCTATTAATATGAAAGTACCAAATTCTTTTCCTTCAGGATATACAACAAATATTAACTCAAATTCTTAAAGGAAAACATTCCTTTAAAAAATTATTCAATTTTGTATTGGAGGAAAAAGAAAAAAAAACTTTACATGTTAAATGATCCAATCTGGTGAAAAAAAATTTCACCAATACAAATACTTTAACTTTGCTAATAAAAAGCTCAAAAATAAAAAAAATATATATGTAAACACAAATATATAGAAGAGAAAGCATCATAAAACTACTTGAGAGATTTTCAAGTTTTCATTTTGAAATTATCTTAATTAATGGCATTTGAATTTAATCAATCACCAATGAAAAAAGTACCAAAACATTTTTGGAATTCCAGCATCATAAAAATAAGCCGCATAAGTATTTTTACACAATGGTTTTATTTACAGGTTGAAAATGCAGCTTTCTTCATTATATATGATAGAACACTAGTTTTATGAAATCATTGATTTTTTTACTTGCATCTTCATTCATGATAAAGTGTATTCACGATAAGCATTAAATTAATAATAGAATAAAAAAAAAACTTTTTTTGTAAGTGATTCAGAATAACCATGAACAAATAGTTCAATTTATCATCATAATCACTTCAAAAACATTAAGCCACCCAAGCAGAAAGCAGAGGGAATCAAGGTACCCAGAATCTGGTCCAAAAAATCATAAAATTGAAAAGTCTTTCAATCAAACTTACACAAAAAATTTAGTACCGCAATAAGTAGGCAATGACTAGCTGAGATAAAATTTCATTCATCAATGGCAATTTTTTAAGTCTTTCATACAAAAGGAACATACAGATATTGCAAATGAGTAATTAAAATTCAAATCATAAAGACTTAAAAAAGTTCTGAAGAGTCGCATTGTGTCAAGCATACACAATAAATTTTCACTGGCATATCTGAAGTCTGTTCTTACATTCGAAACTGAACTTAAATGAAAATACTGCCAAATAAATAAAACTTTTGCACACAATATATAAATTTCAGAAAAATATTGAAAAAAATTACCACAGTTACTAAAATTGTCTAGTATTTACAATTTCACTAGCATACCTTAGCAAGGTACAAAAAATATTTAATACATAAAAATAAAAATGGAGTATTCAGAACTATGGGATACTCATTAGACAGCCATACCAGCAGGAATAAACCTCAACTTGGATTTATTTTCATCATAATTGTCCTCATTTCTAATTTCTTGTCGAATAGATTCCCATAAATGTGAACAGTCTACGGAGGAACCAGTTTTATATGAACGTAATGTAACTTCAAGAAACTCTTGGTTTCCACTACTAGTAATCTTTGAATGGAACAATGGCAGTTTTATAACTTGAGTATTTTCCCTTACACTATCACCCACTTTTTCACATTTGGTCTCGGAAAACATCTTTAGTTTACTAGTTCTGGCAAGATGTTCTTTTAATGTAGCTTCAGTTTCCTGAACAGGATCACTATTTTTCACATCTAAATGACGATTAACTTCAATGGAGTCGGATACTGGTTTCACATGGTATTCTTCAGTGCAATATTGATCATTATTTTTACTTGTAGAAGACTTTGACCATTTCCTTCGGTTTTGGTTCCATCGAGTTGAGTGTCTTGTGTGTATTAATATAAGCATTACGTTGTTTCAATATAGTCTCAAGACTTCTTGCTTTTTCAGTTTTCTGAAAAGTATCATTTATTTTCACAACTGAATTATGACTAAAATCAGCGGATAGAGGTGAAGGTTTCATTTCTTCGTCTTTACGAGAATTTGATGAATCAACTGATATCTGATCGATATTTTTGTCCGATTCACTTTCTGAACACTGTTTTTCCATATTCTTCTTCAGGTAATAATTTTCATAGTCTTCAATGGGATTGGCCAATTTACGATACGGAGGTCCAGATGCTACAACAGGCTGAATTTCCTTGTATCTATTATACCGAACAAGTTTCACTCCTTCTAGCCATGTTTCAAATGGTAATTTTTTTGTAACAGGAGGGCAGATCTGAAGTTCTTTATCGGATGAATTTCGAACCACATCAAGATATGTGTTGGTAACCTTCTGAAGAGGAAGTAAAACAGCTTTTTTTGTCTTATCTTTCAACATTCGAAGATACACTACATTTTTTATCATAATATCTCGGAATCCGTGTTGCAGTGGACGCCTTCCATAGTAGTTTACACTTCTTTCATTCTCATCAAAGCATAAAGATTCATATAAATATTCATCAGGAACATCTAAATAGTGGCTCAAGCAAGCATTAAGGGTATTCACTCGCTGGATAACTTTAGTACCCTTATTCTGTTGCATCATTACAACTGAATCAGCTGCTTGTGTATCAAAAACATTTACAAGACGAACATTGTACAAACGGTACAGGCAGTCTGATGCTAGACGGCAATCATGAAATACTTTTTCAATCTTAGAGCTTTCAAGAATTGATTTTCAAGCACTGTGAAAGGCTGTTTCACCTAGCATTAAGATATCAAACAAAAATGTGCAATATGAAGTAGATATGCATAGCCAAACTAGAGTACCTGAACGACTTATTTTAAGGCCTTCTAATGACACTCCTATGGAATCTTGATTTCCAATATGTTTAACAGCAAGATGAAAATCATTATCAATAGAGTCTATTGTGATCGAATCAAGTGGCAAACAGTTGGATAACTTACGGGGTAACTTGACAGAATATTCGCCTTCTTCTAATAACAAATCTGGAATATCCTCGTTTTCAATATCACTATCGCCATCTAAATCAAACATGTCATCCATAAAAGTGCGGATAGCAGACTTCGAGTAATTTGCCATACTTTTCATACACCAATTCCATGTAATTTTTTTTCAGTAGAAGTGGGTTTTTCTTCTTTTGTCTCCTCCTTTTCTTCGGGAGGATCAGGTCGCTTGATAACTTCTAAATTTGTTATCTTTGAATATCAAAATATAAAGTTCCAAATTTTGATTGACATGGAAGTAATACTGTATATGCAACAGCAATCATACAGGCTTCTGGCATTACTCTTAAGAGTAAGCCTTCAAATTACCATCAGTAAGGTGAAACGAATAGTGCAATTTTGTAAATCTAAGCAATCAGTGACAGAAAGCATGTTGAAACCAAAACTGCATGCAACTTTCACACACTATGTTTAAAACTGTTAAAATTTGTGCTAAGAGGAAATCACGCCAAACGTACTTCTCGTTCCGTAGCCAGAGCTGAAATGCTTGGCTGCTACGGCTTTGCCACTAGGGACATTTCGGCAAACGGAAAGGAGAGAAGCAGCTTGCTTCTCATTGGTGGGTGCCTAACAACAAGATTAGGTTGGGTTGCCTTGTTTGGCAGTTTATCATCTTTTTAAGCCTTAGGGATCAATTGAAATTTTAAAACCTCTCAAAATCCTCAATAATAATAATTTTTTTTTCATATAAAATCTAAATATTTATATAACCGACTCTATGAATCTAAATATTATGGAAGAAGATAAAATAATATAAATATATTAAATCCCTTGAATGCTATTAGTGGTCAAATTATCTCAATCCCAGAATAACATCTTTCTCAATTCTCCCATACAAAATATATGTCGATAACTACAAATTTCAGGATAAAACTCTACCAATACAGATTTTAAGGCTTATTTGATGAAACAATAGATCGTGATTTCCAAGGCTTCTATATAATAGCTACCGACGCCTCTAAAAGTAAACAAATTACATCAATTTCAGGTATTACGGAAAATTCCTCTTTGCCTACAGTATCAATCCCAATAATTCTATTTTCACAGCTGAAACTCTGGCTATGTGCCAAGCTTTAGATGATCTTTCAGTTACAAACAAAAATCTGCTAATCTTATCTGATAGTCTCTCTGTCCTCTCGGCTCTTCAAAATTATTCGATCAAATCTCATAATGTCATCCATAAATTAGCTAGCAAGATATACATTTTATCGCATTATAATGACCAGATAATTCTACTTTGGACTCCGGACCTTCAAATATATTGTGGAATGAACAGGCGGATAATCTCGCAAGATCTGTCACAGAGTCTAATGATCACATTGACTGGATCGCCTCAGAAGACATAAAAAAAAAATATATATACCAAGAGAGTTTTAAAAAAGCAAATGATAACTTCTGTTCAAGCAAATATTTTGAAAACTTGGGCAATATTCCCAAACATAGGCTCATTTCTAAATGAACAAGCAATAGAAGAGAAGAAATCCTATGCACTCGAATCTTCAGTAAAATGATCATCACTCCTGGACTCCTACGTAAATTTAATTTATCAGACAACGCAAACTGCGGAATCTGTAATGTTGGACCACACTTGTTAAACTGCAGTAGATATATTCATCCTCGAAATCAATTAAAGCACTTTCTAAAATTGATCCACATTATAACATTACTTTCAAAGAACTATTGGAGAAAGCTTTGTCAAATAGATTATCATTCAGATTTTTATCCAGAAAATGAAATATTTTGACATCTATTAATTTATTAATCCTTTAGTTTTTTCAGGGGATAGTAGCCTATTCTATATCCACAAAACCTGAACTGAACTGAACTAAACAAAGCAGGAATTGACTTCAAATTTTTTTTTCTTCTTGTTTTTTTATGTAGGACTTATTTAATCACATTTTAATCTATTTCATCAACGATTTTATTTTATGTTTAAAATTAAATTTTAACTCTTTTACTTTTATAATCTAAATTTTACAAATAAAGGGTTATTTTTGAAGTATTACCATCTATCTCTAGTAAAATGTAACAAAAAGAAGTGATCCGTGGCTTTTCTGCAAAAAAATATTTCTTTTTTTCATGCTTTACTCTTCGAGAATTGATAAACGATTATAGTTGGTGTTTAAAAAAAACAATTGTGCTATATAAAATCTCGATTTTGTTTAATATAAGAAAAAGTAAAAACATGGAGGCAAAAGAGATATTTATTCCCCCCCCCCTTTAAGTTCAAATAATGAATGAGAAAACCAGGCCTTATTTCAATTTCTTCAATTTTTCATTACCGTATATTAAAAAAGAAAAAGTTAATTGATTCTAAGTTGTTTTTTTCTCTCGTTAAAGGGAATACTTGTAATCAAGAATGTTATTCATAACAATCACACAAACAGTTGATGTCACATTTGGAATATGGAATCGCTGATTAGCAAAATCTTAACTTGATTGAAAGCTCATTATTTTTATTTATACACTGCGAATTTTTCAGCTAAATAATTGTATATTTTCTCCAAGTTGGAACGATATGGTATTGAGTATTTGTAATTACAAAGACTTATTTGGTGAAATTTTATAATCACGCCAAAGCGAGAATGAGACCGATACCAAATTAGATGCAAATGTTCTCGTATACGATAATTTTTCGGGCAATAATTTTTTTGGATGTTGTTATTCATTTCCTTGTATAAAAATGAAAAAATTATTGGGGATATAGAGAATTTGAAATCAGTGTATTAAGATAGAGATGAAATTTTATTACAGAGGATTTTTTTTTCATTAAAGATATCAAATGAAATAATGAAAAGAAAAGTAGCAGATATTTTTAAAAATAAATAATGCAATGCTTACAAACTCTTTCCAAATTTTAAAACTAAATTAATAACCAGTTTGTGCAACAATTAGAGGTCAGTTACTGTTTTTTTACTGGGTCACGATATTTCAAATGGGGCAAATGGCATACAGCGCATATAGAGTTTTTATTATAAAAGATAGTAGGAGAATGTCACATCCCAGATTGTAACTTAAAAAATTAAAACTTGACTAAGAGAATTGCATAATAAATTTTAAGGAAAAAAATTTTAGCAAGATATTATTAATGAATGAGAGTTAAATTATAATGCAATTCTGATTTTTTGAGAGCATTTTAATTTTTCTCAGCAAAATTAACCAGTAAGCAGCTTTGTCTCTTGTATCATTCAAGAAGAATTCTGCTGCTTTAATCAATCTTTCAAAAATTATTAATCCAATAAAAAGAACTCAAAAGAAATTAAAATTTTACTTATTTTTAAAAAATATATTAATATCATTTATGTATACACACATATATAATAGCTGCTATAAAATAATATGCAAATCCAAGTAAACATGAAAATGAGTGAACCTTTTAAAATTTACTAATAATAACTGAAAATAATACTTTCACACACACAGGAAAATATTTAAAAGTCATTCACTTTTCCAATACACATCATTACTTTTATGCATTTGAATACCATTTAACATCATAAATTTTTGGCTAAGTATATTACATTCTGTATTGAATTTCAAAATATTATGGATTATACCTGTTAATTTACAGATTTTTATTTTTAATTATGAAAATTCAACTTTGTAAGTTAGCAGCATATGACCTTTTTCATTTTATTATATAAATGTATATAAGTTCTGTACCTATCTCTTAGGTATGTCCCCTCATATAACATTACATTTTAAATATTTTTTACTAAATATTAGAAAAGGTCTAAAAATTAAATAACTCATTTAGCATTTTAGACTATAATAGGCTGAAGACAAAATATGTATGATACGTACAATATTATTTATTTAATTTCACTACTATAATTTTGTTCTTTATCTTGTCACTAACCTGCAGAGAATGTTTTAATTATACATTAAAAATAGGCAATTATTTGTAATATATACTCAAGAGCAAACTTTAAAATGCACTTAAAAGATAATTTTATAACAAGTAATGGAACACTGAATTTAAAAGTATACATAAGCATATATATATTAAATAATTTCTGCTTAAAGATTAAATTTCATGTAAATTTAATAGTAAAATTCAATTGAATGAGTACTTTACATAATTTAATAAATTTCACAGAATCAAGTTTTTATTTTTTCAATTTGATTAATTCTGTACGTATTTTGTGTTAAAAAAAAAAAGAAACTAAAATAATTGTAATAAAATATTACATATGTGACAATGGATTGCAAATTCATTCCCTCAAGCAAAAGTTAATAAAAATTACAATATATTTTTTTATAAAAAATTCTTTAACATTTTATAAATGCATTAAAATTGTAAATATTGTTGATGTTTAGATGAAAGATTATTTTTCCCACAAAATACTTTACATAAAATATATATATTCTTTTAGTATTAATCAGTTTATAAACAATGGATTGTTTTGTTTAATGCTGGATTCTAAAAAAAGTTATTGTCTACAAACATTGTAATTATGAATTTTTATCAAGTGATGAGGATGTCCCCTGAGCTAGTACACTGTGGTATTATGGACTTTGAACTTCAACAGATTTCATATGCATCAACCCATCTACAGGTTGAGTTTCTAGCTCGATATGGCACAATGTGTTTAGTAAGTGAAATGTGGACTTGCAATATTTGTAATTCTACCATTTTAGTCTCACTCCTTGTTTCTCAATGAGATTAAATAGTTTCTTTTTTTACAATTTTTCAAGGACTTCAGCAGCCATCAAATCAAAGAGGTTTCATGGTGATCAGAAAGAACAGATAAAATGCATAGAAAGTACTTTAGACAGCAGAAATGAATGTGGTAATTTTTGTTATGATGAATCAAAGTTCTAGTGATAGATGTAATAAATCTAGTGATGAAATTAGCAAGAAAACTAATAATGAGAGTATATCTGTCCTTTTAATTGCAAGGTCTAATGCAGAGGTGGCCAACTTTTTTGGGAAGAGTGCCACTATCTGATCTGAGATAGCCACTTCTTTTCAGCTTCAATCAATTAGGTTAGGTACACAATAAAAATGAGAAACCAGAAAAATTTAATTCTAAATAATTATTAAACAGTCAATACTTTCTTAATGTGGTTTTTTATTTTGTAGACTTAATACTGATTCATCTACATTAGTTCAGTTATCAAAGATGCTAACAGAATCGGATTGTTTTAGTTTGCATCAGTCTCTCTTTTTTCCTTCTCCAAAATCGAGACAATAAAAGCCAAAGTTTGTTCACAAAAGAAGATATAAGATCAATCAGGTAATCTTAAATTTAAATGTCTTGTAGTGTCGGTAAGAAAACCTAAATCTCAAAGCCTATCTTCATTCTTGAGAAGCAAGCATTCACCAGGCAGTTCATTGAGTTTTACCAGGTACTTTAAAACACACTTCCTTAAATTTCAGAATCTCACGAATGCACTTTCTTGGGAAAACCAATGCACACAATAACGTAGGAATGTTGTCTACATTATAATTTTCAATTGTAATTCAATTAAATGTATTTAAAATAGATTCTGATGTTTTATTTTGTCTGAAACCACCATCTTTCAATAAAACAGTGAAAAATTAGTATTTAATATTATCTTTTCAAATTTTTTAATCTTTCAATAAGTCTTCACATGCCGGCATGCATGCCGTAGGTTGGCCACCCCTGGTCTAATGTATCAGGTACAAAAATAACATAAATGCCGGGGATTTAAATCAGACTAATAGATCAGCTATGTTGACATTTAAGTACAGTGAAAATTGTTTAACACAAAACTTCGGGGGTCTGAAATATTTTTTTGTGTTAAGGGATATTTAAAAAAAAAAAAAAAAAAAAAAACTTAAATTCAACAAAATTAAGTTTATTAGAGTACATTTTATTTATATAGAGCTCAGACTCAAACTTACTCCATTCAACCATTTTCATTATTTGCAATATTTTTTTAAAAATTATTGTTGATAATGTAGAGTTAGCAATACCAAAATCTTTACAAATTCCTGTTTTCGTCTTCTATTTTTGATTGAAAGCCTTAAGAAGCGCCAACTTCATTTTAAACAAAATAGGTCTGCTTTCCCTCTGAAATCTTGTTCATTGTGCTCATAAAACACTTCTTCTAAAATAGGAGAAAAAAAAAACATGTGAAACAAATTCACTGATTTTTACTCACACTGTGATGTACTTCTCATCAAATTCCAATGTCAAATGATGAAAGATTAGATTTTTTTTTTGTGTGACATTTGTAGAGGTAGATGGTGAAAGTTTAGATAAACAAAACTCTGGATCGTGTCACAGGCTATTCTGAGGATATTTCAAAGCCAAGATAGCCTCCTTTCTACAAAACATGTGAAACCCCCTTTCTTTCATTCCACACTCCTCTTAAATCTCACATGAGAGGATGATGTTTTCTGTATTTTGTTCATTCCCAAAAGAGAAATCTTATCTTGTTAAGCGATTTTCATTTTGTTTTAAGAGAAAAAAATGCATGAAAATACATAGTAGTTTGTCAGGACTGTTGTATTATTTCATATTAATCAATATTTTGTCTTAAGCGTTTATGCATTAAACGTATTTTGCTGTACGACATTACATTAATATTAAAAATTGGTGATAAATAACACTGGTAACAATTTACATTAGAAAGGCAGTTGTAATTGTAATTGATGTTAGTAAAACAAACTATTTCTGCCTCTGAATGATTTTTAATATATGCCGAAAATGATTTTTAATTCCCCACAAATGCAAGTTATCAGTACAGAAAAGGAGAAAAAAAGTGTTAGGGGATGGGAGGGATGTAAAACACTGTATTGGTGTCAAAGCTAATTATTTATTAGGATTTTAATCATGGTCCAGGGGTTACATCAAAATTAAGATTATGATAAAGGAGCACACTGAGTAAAAAGTTTGAAAAACAATGTTCCGTAAAAATTTAAAAACAAAATTTGTTTTGCTAAAATGTCTCAAAATCAAAAAAAAAAAAAAAAAAAAACATTTGTTCAAGATGTAATGTATATAATCCTATCACATTTTCTTTTAAATTTTAGTTGAACTTTAAAAAACAGTAATTTGATGATAATTGATGTTGTGTATTGATTATGAACCAACTAGAAAGAAAAACTTCAATAAACAGATATATTTACCTTTTCTTATTTATTTATTAACAAATGTATCATTAAAAATTAGAATAGAATATGATATACATTTTGACCAAAAAAATATCTGTTTTGGTCTTTTGCTGTTTTTATTTTACATAAAAATCAATTTAGTTTAATAATAAAGTGCTATATTTTCAAATTCTTATACATAATACATTTTTAACTTACAACAATTTTTTGTGTGATTTTTATACACAGTATTTACATGTTACATTTTGACATTTTTGAGATAATACTGCCCACACACAATCTATACTTATTACATATCTCAAGAGTATTCATATTTATAATCAAACAAGTCATAATCATAATGATTGCATCAGGAAAGTAAAAATCAAGTAGTATCAGGGTTTCTATTCAAGTTCTTGAAACAGATCTAAAAAGGAAAAATACATATACATAAAAATACATATTGTACAGTTAATTTTTAAACTATTAAAAAGCACTTTATACTTTGTAAAGAGAAATATAAGTTTATTCATTCAAATTTTTCATAGTATATATAAACAAATATGAAAATATAACAATTCAAATATATTTATAAATCTATTACACATATAAAAATAATAATATTAATTATAAATTCTATATGAATGACAAGATTTATATAAGGAGACCCAACATCAAAAAGCATATTCAGGTGTAGGACTGAATTGCCAAAACATTTTCAAGGATTTTTCAAACACTATTAAACCATTTTTAATGAAAATTGGTAAACATAAAGAAAATATGTTTTACTTAGTTGTCCAATCAAATATAATCTCTTATTTTATGCAAAAGTAAGAAAACTGAGAGGACAGGTACTTCAAATACTATTCAGGGCAGTTTTAGTTTAGCATGTGTTTCCAAAAGCTTATTGTTTGTGGAATTTTTGCAAATAATGGCACAAAAACAACATCTGGATAATGAAAAGGCATAAAAGCTTAATGAGGTAGGGCTCTATGCCAAGAGACCAATGGTCTACATCAGGCATGTCAAACACATTTGATATCACGGGCCACATGAACTATTTTATATTAAGTAGAGGGCCGCATGTTTTCAATGTTCAAAAAATTTATGATTATATTCTATATTTAGAGAACTTAATGTAATAAATATTATACATACATAATCGTTTAATATTTTTATTTGGTTCTTTAATCTATATATGTTTTATATAAAAAAAAAAGTTATAAAACAAAATACAAATTAATATTACTTTTAAAGATAGCTAAAATCGTTTTTTCTCATAGAAAATCATCAAAATTTGGTTGAACATATTGAGTTGATGTCATTTTTAAAAAATGATAAATGTTGATAATTTAATCTTGTCCTTTCTGAATTTTTGTTATATTTTTTCATGAAAGAAAAAGTTTCTCACATAAATAAATGCTACCAAATATAGCCATTCATTATATGCGTAACAGATTATAACATTTTAAGAAACCGATCTACAAATGAGAGTTTCAACTTCCAAACAATTTTGCTTCAGCAAAAAAATCACAATAGATTTCAATGAATTCCATTTGTAAGATTTTATCAACAATTTCAATATCGATAGATAGAGGTGAAGTTTATAAACACAAAATTATAATTCAAAACTTTTAAAATCACAAAATATTCGATCAAATTCCATTTCTAACAACTGAATTTCGAAAGAATATTCTGTAAATTTTAATTTAAGTGATTTAATCAATAGATTTTGAAAGCTTTCAAAGTGAAACAAGTTTTCTCTTTCTGTTAGTAAGAATTTGTGTCTGTAATAATTTTTGCTTGAAAGCGTTAATATTATCGCATAGCATTGGAACAAAATTATTTTTGCTTTGAAGCTTAAGTTAAGTTGACTTGTAGTATAAACTGAGAAAGCCAGGGGTTTTACCCAATATTCATCTTTTAATTCACACATTTCTAATTTTTTTTGTTTCCAAGAAAATGATTATTTCATCCAGCAATATGAAAAATCGTTTGAACACTTAATGACTCGAAACCCATTGAACTTTCGTATAATATGGTTAACCAATATAAATTCACATTCTATACCTTCCAGATGTGAAGCAAATCGACGATGCTAAAGTCTACTTGCTTGAATATAGTTTACAATTTTACTGACTATTTTAAAACATGTCTAATATCCAAGTACATGCCCAAGAATAGTACTTGCTTTGGAATAATACAATGAAAATGTTTGAAATTATTATTACCATGCTGTTTGTAGTATTGGTCAGGGTAGATGCACTATCAGTTGCAAGAGATATAAACTTTTCCAAGGAACACTTCATCAAAATTTCCAAAAATGCATCAAAAATATGTATTATTCATAATACGTGACTCGACTCGACTATTTCATCACCTCTGCTGGTTACAGAATTTCGATTTAAACTTACACACTTTAAAAAATTTTTTTATTTGTGCTGGACATAATACCGTTTTTTTTTCTAATCTAAACCGCCATTGATTCTAAGCAGACTTCAAGTTATCAACAAATTTTTGTGAAAAATGAAAAATAGTGTAAAATGTGGTTTATTGATGTCAAATCTTACGAAATTAAAATAAATTTAAAATGAGAACTAATAAATGAGTAGTTATTTTATTAGTATTGTAAACTTTCAATTACCAACCAACACATTTCTTTCCCTTCGATTCTAAGCCGCATCCGATTTTCAGTAGCATTAACACTGGGGAAAAAAGTGGCATAGATTCAGGCATATACAGTAATTCCTCCACTTCGCTAATAAATTCTTCTTCAATAAATAGTTTCAATCTGTGCTTCTAATTATAAGTGATAATATATAATTAGTTTTTACTGCAGTTGTCTTCAACAAATTTAGGTAGCCAAGAGATCAAAATAACGGACTCGAGTCATGAGTTCGAACCTTGTACCGCTGAAAACCTGCCATACAGAGAGGGCCGATGCACGTAAAAAATATTGATACTAAAACTTCCTCTCGTTGGTGTGGTGTGGAAGTTAGGAAATGGAGTGTGTCAGCTCAGGTGTCGTCCTCGTCATTTGACCATGGTCCAACGCCAAACGTTCTTGAGTAGCTAAACAGTGTGACGTTCATATTCCCTCTTACCGTAATTTCGCACGTATAGTCTGCACCATCGTATAGTCCGCAGACACGATTTTATAAAAAAATTTCAAAAATCATCAGATAGTCCGCGGACTATACGTCCGAAATTACGTTATTTTAATACGGCAATATTAATGTATTTTAGAAACAAAGAACTAAGTATAAATAGAAAAAAAGTACTTCCTTACTAATATACCTTCAGAAATAAAACGCTAGATACAAATAAAAAACAGTGCTTACTAATTAATCATATATTAATTAATCACACATTCTACTACATTAACGAAAACCTTCAAAGTCCGATTCATCGGTATCAGAATTAAACAGTTCTAATATATTTTCGGGAAGAGTGTCCGAAAGTTCATTTTCAGCATCACTATCTTCACTGTCAGTGATTTCCTCGCTTTCACTAACAATCCCGGCTTTTATAAATCCCGATCGGATGGTGGACACTTTAACACTTTTCCAGGATTTATCGACACATTCGGCAACTTCAGTGTATGAAGCGCGTCTCATATTTCCTCCTTTTGTACAAGTATGTAAATCTTCCGACATCCAGTTCTCCCAGCAAGCATGTACGTGGGACTTGAAACGTGTTTTTTAAATTTCAACGATTTTAACCGTGAACAACCAGGGTATTATCCGCACTGGTGGACAGTCCGCAGCTTCAAAAATTCGCATTTTAAACACAGATAGTCCGCGGACCATATGCGCGAAATTACGGTACTCACTCAACAAATTTAGTGAATACATTTTTTTCATTTTTAAAGAATTGATTTCAATTCCTTTTCACAAAGTTACGCAACATATTGGTCATAGTTTGTTTTCTGTTTTGTGTCACAGTGTCTTTTAAAATAATATTCCCTAGCAACTGAATTACAGTTTTTACATATCAGGCATAATATTTTATTCCTCTTTTGGGCATAAAAATATTGCAGCTCCCATTTTTCTTGAAAATTACGATGTTCATCTTTTCCTACTCTGTTCTTGAATATTTTAATAAAATAACTTTTTTGTCTAATCTGAATAAAAACCAAAATCCACTTTTATTCACAAATGATTGAGTAAAAACTGTGCTTTGTCTTGATTATCTTGGGTATTTAAATTAAAAAAAACGAATTCTCTTTGCAACTGCCTCTGACGTCGCGCTCTTCGCCTCTCGCTGATTGGACATTTCAAAGAGAAATAAAAGTCGCACACAAGAGGAATCGTAGAACTATCTTTGCAAATAATATTTATAAATGCATTTAAGAATTTAATAAAAATTAATTTACATTTAAAGGTTATTTCTATAATTAAATATAATTTAAAAAAAAAAAAAATCAAGATTAGATAACAGGTTAATATGTTGTAAATTTTTAGAAAATGTATACCAGAAAATATTTCAAAATGTGAAAAAATCCTTAAAGATTGATATTTAAAATTTTGTAAAATGTCTTCGAGGGCCGCAATCAATGTATTGGCGGGCCACATGTTTGACATACCTGGTCTACATCCTACCTACTCCAAGTCACAAGACAACTTACTTGATGTGGTGCACACATCCTCCTTGGATACTGAGATATAAGGATGAGATTTTAAAACCCTTGTGAAGCTTTTGAGACAAACTATTGGTACTCAATTTTTATAGGTGATAAGGCTGATACACACAAGAGTTCGGCTAGTTGAAGAATATCTTAAGACTGAGGATATTTAGAGGATGGAGTAGTCAGCCATATATTTACAGATTTGAATCCCAAAAAGCATGTTGGGGATACCTTTGGCAGAGAAGTTGTGTAAAGGACAGTTTAATTCTGATTTCCCTCACTAGATGGCTGCACAAGTCAGCCAAACATGTGGCTTGTTTTCAGAGGAACAGTCACAAATCCTAATCATTAAATTATAATTTTGTATTTTTATATATTATTATTAACTTTATGATTGAATGTGTTAACTGTGTAACAAAACTGAGATTGTGAAAAAACTTGGGAATCCACACACTTCTCCTCTGACCACTGACTGCTGATGTTGCTTTAAAGAAGAGGTTCCCAAACTTTTTTGTCTCATAGACCCCTTGTCAGATTTTTCCGTTTTGGGTAGACCCCCTACTTACCTAATAAGGAATTTTTGCAAATTTATCAACTTAAATGTCTTTTGGACAGCTAGCATAGAGCTGTTCTTAAATAGCTCTACTTACTTTAAAATATTTAAATTTCTAACTGTAGTGAAGTATAGTGTTTAACACTTGTGACACGCATGTTAATTTATTAAATTAAAATTTAATTACAACTTAAAATAATTGTTACATACAGTAACTGAGGAACAAACAAATGCTTTTAATGGGAGAGATGAATGTGGTGCTTCGTCCATCCGGGTGTTTCTAAAATTGCTGATATCCGTTTCTAAATTTTACTTTAAGATCTTTTTAGTGCCTATTCCGATCAGTTCCTCTTGTAATATGACATTTGTTTTTTCTTTCAATGTGACCGTATTAATTGCCTTCTGTGGTATTAATTACCATTATATATATAGTCAAAGCATTCTCAAAACTAGTTTTAAAATCTGAATAAAAGGGATTTAAATGTTGAATGTGGCTTAAAATGTTCTTTTTTTGGCAGATTGTGTGTGTGACAAATTGAGAAACTCGGAAAATTTGGGATATCCAGTATTATACTCCTTAGCTTAATAATGGCAAGAAACGCCAAAATGATGGTCTTTTTAACAGCAAATTAAGTTCATTAAATTTAGTAAATAAATCTGCTAAAAAGGTAAATGCAGTTCCCACTTGATTAAATATTTTCTTTTAAAATTAAACTCATGATATGGTATAATGAGAGTCACTATCGCGTAGACCCCCATTTACACCTCATGGACCCCCAAATTATTCTTTCACTGACATGGACCCCCTGCATGTTGACATAGACCACTTTGGGAATCACTGCTTTAAAGGTTTCAGAAATAAATGTGGAAGAAAAATTGAATTGTGGTTGTCGTCTAATAATAATTTCTTTAAAATTCTTAGCAGCTAGCAAAAATGAAATTTACCTAAATTATTATTCACCTATTGAGATTCACCAAAATAAGTGAACCAATAGGCAAGAATAGTTGCAGCTCACTGGCCTCCTCTTAGGGATAAGTGCCTTGTACTTATTTTGTACTAGTATTTACTTTATTGCCCCATGATCTTATAAACAGCATGAAAGTTCATTATGGGAGCTATCAGGAGCAATCATATATATATATATAATCCCCCCCCCCATAAATATTCAGAAAATCCTTTTTTGACTATCTCACTTCCTGTTATGAATGAAGACCATTAATTTTTTTATATTATCTTTAACAACACTTTTAAGTATTTGTATACCACATTTAACTTTAATTGGTTTAGAAGCTTTTGAAAAATGTGTAAGAATGTGTTTGTTCCTTAACTTTTGACACCAGTGTATAAAAAAACATGTTGCTTCAAAATGTAAGGTTAATAAACAATTAATCAATTTCTTTTGAAAGGTTTAATAAGATGGCTTGCTTTTCAATTGCAACTGGCACTTCACACATATGCTTTTTTCATTTGTTTGTTAACTAGCAATCACATAATGACTTATACATTCATCAAAGGTTGTAAGTACAAATTCTTGCTTCAAAAGTGAAAAATTATCTACTACACACACATACATGTGAATCTAATTCAAAGTTTCTGAATTTCATCAGCAATTGAGCAAAATTATGTCCTTAAAATACCTCACAATATCTTAATCAACAACCACAAAAACTGTTTTAAAAAAATTATGATTCAAAGTTTAAATTACATACTAATAAGTTAATTTTAATATCTTACTCAATGGACTAAATTCATGACGGTCACATGATAAATATAAACACGTGTTCTACATTGAATTCAAAACGGACATTAAACTAGCTCATACTTTTTATTCTATTTGTAAAAAAAACTTAGGTAAAATTTCAAATTGCATAATTGGGTAAAGATGCTCAAGAGTTATAAAAAGAAATTTCTGCAAAAAGATTTTTAAATTAAAGAAAAAAAAGTCTTGTTTTATACATGTACTTTTAAATAAAGTGACAAATGTTAATTTTCTTTAAAAAAAGTTTCTGTAAAAAGCACAATTTGGCAACAACGAAGTGCATGAACTGTGATTTGCTGAAAATAGATAATTGCATTTATCGTGACTATGACGTCAGATGTGTTTTTGAACTTGATTGGCTAAAAACACGTGGTTTGCCATTATCATGTGATTATGATCTCACATGAATTTAGTCCATTGCTATTTTTTATGCAATTTTATAAGCTTGATACAATTCCTATTTTGTAATTAAAACTTTCAGCAATAGAAATACATACACCCAAGTTCTTTTTCAACTCAATTGACTTAGAGTATGCGAAAGTATATTTACAAACAGAGAAACCAAAATCTGTTTTAAAAAGGTGAAAATCAACTGCCATAAAGAGTTGATCTGGCCATAATTTTAACACCAGATGGTAGCACATTCTATTTATACATAAATTTATTTTGTAATACTTATCTTAGCTTTTATCATAATATAACAAAAGAATATTCGAACACTTTTTCCTTTACATTTACTACCTATAAGGCTGCTATCCCAGGTTCCAAGAAATAATTTTATAATTGCTAGTACAATATTTTGCAGAACTAAATAGTTTTCTGAAAGAAAATGCAACTTTTTTTGTTTGTGGAAAGAAAAAAAAAACATCTACAATGAAGGAGAGGGAACAACTTATTGACATATCAACAGAATTGATGTTAAAATCTCAATTTAAGCAAGAACAGCACTTAAATGTTAGGTGCAAATTCATGCAAAATACACAGGATTTCTCACACAGCTATAAACATTTTAATGGCATTCCTAACAATGTACTGAAGTGAAAAACTCAATGTGAGTGGCACAAAAGCAAAATATAAAAGCAGATAAATGCAGAACATAATGTGACAGATGATTTCAATAGATCTAGATTTTGAGTTTGTGTAAAAAATGTGGCACATATCTCAATTACTGATTATAATGCATGGGTAGGTGCATTTGAATAATAAATTAATTTTTTAAAAATATAAGTACATTATATTAAAATTTATAACAAATACAACACCTTTTTCAAAATTGTCATTACATAAAGTACCTTTAACATGTTGATTTACCTCAATTATTTTAAGATATATTCTTCAAAGTGTGTGTGTGGAGAAGGGGGTCCCTGAAAACACTTTATTAATTCTAAGGGTTCCATGTATTGAAAAAGTTTGTAGACCACTGTATTAATGTAATGGCTGGAAAAACAAAGGTTTTTTATTGAGAAAATTCTTTAATAATGGATCTTTTCTCCTTAAAAGGTCATGAGCTTTTCCCCCTTGAGTCGAAAAAAAACATAAAAGAGATTAAAAAATGCCTACCAATTGACTGAGTGAGTGATGTTAATTAACAAGCACTCTAAAGAAATGAGGGCTATTGGCAAGGACATCTTAATTTTATACCAATGTTAATGGATGAGGACGACACCCGAGTAGACAACCCATTCTCTAAATTTCTTCCCTAATTTGCACCAAGATAA
>BMAO01021483.1:0-63578 GCA_019973975.1 Trichonephila clavata
AGAGTTTTAAGATTAAAACTTTTCATACTTTTTGACAAATGTGCATAATCATCATCACTTACAGGTTATTTGTAAGTGAGCTAAAAAAGGCTTCTTAGAGGCAAGCATCCTTCATTAAATTTTGGAAAGTATCCATATATTCATAGGAGTAAAATTCCTTTATGAAGTATCAGATCGTTTTTTTCATTGAAAATTTATTTGTTAATGTTAATTCATTTTTCTCTAAATTTGAAACTAACTTTTCAAGAGAGGCATTTAAAAATTGCAGCGAGTCGAGAAAACGTAGGAACCGAGAGAAAAGTATATATATATATATATATATATATATATAATATATACTTTTCACTCTTGGAACGTATACAAGTAAGATTTTTGTTTTTTATTTTTCCAACACTCTGCATGGTCAAATGGGAATCATATCCTCGTAAATTATGAACTACGACAGGGATATGTTTAGCCAATGTATAATTAATATTGCAAATATTATGAGCAGCAGCCCGATATGAACCGGTGAGATGGTCATGATCCCGAACTCTGTCCTCCAATAAAGGTTTTTCACATACTTGACAATGAGTGACATTTTTAAAATGTAGTTTATTCTCATCAGAAAAAAGTATTGGCTCAATTTTTTTTCAAAATATTTAGTATATCTTCCCTTTCTTTCATAATGTTTTTTTAAAAAATGGTCAACGGCATTTTCTCCTCGATAAACAACAGGTGGTTTTTTAAAATTTCCATCAGGTCCAATCACCACATATGCATAACCACATGGAATATGATTTGCTATTGGCATTGTGAAAGATCTTTCAGAAACAGGTGTGCTTGAGTTAATTTTCACAATAAGGGATTCAAAGTTGTCGTAAATGGTATATGGAACAGGTAAGTTAAATTTAAAGTTTTCAAATTCTAACCATTTGTTTTCGGGCATTTTTATTTTTTGTTCTTTATATTTCCTACAGTCCACTATATGGGCATTTAAGATTGATTTTTTTTGACAAACCTATGAAGACAATAATTACAATAAAAACTTTCGGATTTATGTTGTGTTAAGTCTGAAAGCAATCGGTTTAAATTTTTAATAAGACAATAATGTCTTTTTTCTTTATTTGAGATCAAGAACAAATTTGCATGCTTATCAAAATTCTTTGTTGTTATTTTCAAGGGGAATATTTCATTTTCGAAACCGAACACATTAATTGATATTTTATTTTTTTTTCTTCAAAACATTCAGTCTGATTTAATGGAGGGAGAAACGTAAGGTTTTTCGTACATAATTTATTCTGAAATTTTAAATAAGTACTCACTCTATTTGCATTGGCTTGAGCAGGATGAAGATGAGCTAACACACACCATAAAAATCAACGTTAGTCCTCATTTTTAATTTTCAAAATAGATTTTTTCTTAAGAGGAATGAATGTAAGAAGCTGCTGCTAAGGGCTTGAAGATGGCAATCTTAAGTTTATTCTTCACCACCTCTTGGAATTCCGATTCCGATCCTTTATTTTCAAACTCATTACATGATGCGATAACCTTTAAAAATATATACATATTCATTTTTTAACAAAATAATAATAAATTCAATACAAAATATAATCACATTTGATGTAAAACAGTTCTAAAATATATTTCCACAGTATATATTTTATAGTTATTTGAATAACTTTTTCTTATAATTCTTTTAACATTTCTTCTACATTTTATTTCATTATTTTTAAAAGAAAAAAGGAATTAGCTTCTTACCTTTACAATGCTTGTTTCAACGTCTGGAATTTCCTGGTTTAAAGAAATGCAGCATTTTGATCTAAAATATGAAGTACAGGTCTCAAATCCTCTGTACTAATTTTTCGGATGAAGTGAACACAGCTATAGAGATACCACTTCACACCCTGCTTTGAAGACGCTGTTTCTGTTATTTTATCCGAAATTTCGGTTTTAATGCTGTGAAGACTCACAGTTAAGTCCTTCGATGTTAAAGTATCTGGAAAGAATGTGTAAACTTCAAAAGTGTCTAAGCACACATTTCTAGATCTGAAAGTGGACGAAACAGTTCGTTTTCGTGATGGTGCAGTTGAAATTGAAGAAACAGAAGTCCTGCCGTGGTTGGAAAGAGTCGTTTCCTTGGTGGTAGAGAGACCGAGTACGACTTCCAAAGGTGTGCACGCACAGAGGAATTTTCTTCTCCATTGGCTGTTTGAGACAGTTTCATGATAATCGGAGTTAATTTATGAATTTTTGAATGCCGAACAAAGTCATCTTTTCGATTGAATCTTTTACGTATTTTACAATGAATTAATGCTGAAGTGGCATGAATTGAAATTTGATGTCTTTTTAGACCGCAACAATGCGTGAAAACACTATCACATTTGCCACATGAAATGCCTCTCTTAAAACGCCATCGAAGGGTACATCTAACTCGCTGGACAAGTCTTTAAAATCAGCAGATGCTAAAATCTTGTCGTTGATAGGGAAGTCAGTCTCTTCGAATATTTTTCGATATCCATTGGTAAAAGTTTAAGAGTGAGGTGTGTACAGAATAAAATTTCGAGCTAGAAGTGAATGAATGGGCTCATTCGCCTCATCTGCTTATATACGGAATCAATTCTTTATGCGTAGGAATACAATGAAAATAATTGGAAAGTATTTTTTTTAACGAATTGCGAAAGAAAGGGCTTATTTTCTTTTAAATTCTCTAAGACCGTTTGACATCTCCCCTCAGCCGTATAAATGGGGATTTACAACCCCCTTCAGGTAAACTGATTTTTCCCACCTTAAAAGCTGTAAAATTCCAATTATTTCAAACTTACACGCAATAGCTACACTTTTCTCCCCACAACTGAAAGAATGGGCTTTACTACCTCCCTGTGGTAAACCAAACTTTCTTATTTTCGTCAGTCGTTAAGTTTCAATTATTTTGTACTGATATATTTCGCAAAGTCTGCTTTAGGGATATGTTTTGAGTGGACTTTCCGTAACATCTGTTTGTGCTTTTTGAAAGAGATCCTCTGACAAATTGTTTTTTACAAGTTAATAGGATAATTTCACGATTTATTCTTCAATCGTTAGAATTACAACTGTTACAGTCCTGAAATTCTTATACACGAGTTTCATACATACCGATGAATGGGTTGATAGCTACCCTACAAAGATAAAATTCTTATTCTTTACCTCTATATCATAGTAAGAGTTCCAATGACTTTTTATTTGTCCGAAGGTTCTTTCAAAATGTTTTACGTAAGAATTTTTTCTAACCACCTGTTTTTTTTTTGTTGGATTGGAAAAAACCTTTTGACTTCAGGATAGTTTCCACTTTCTCACACTTCAGTGGTTAGACCTACCATAGTACTCTTTCCTAAAAAGCCAAATTTATGCATGTATATTACTTTACAATCTCTTTTTAAAAGGAGTGATTACCTCTCCCCACATTTGATTTGATCTAAAAGTTTCAGTGATCGTATTTATATTTTCAAAGGTATTCGGGGAACACAGTATTTATAAATGTTTTTTCAACATCTTTGTATTTTCCTTTTAAATGTGCCGATAAAAATAGATATTTTTTAAAATGTTCATTCAATGGTTTCGGCTTTCTGGTTCACCAATCCTTAGAGGTTTTGTGTGTTCTTACCTTAAAATTCAGTAATGTCGACAAGTAAAACTTCTTTCCATCTCATAAATGTATCAATTACCTTTCTGTAGCTTTGTTTCGATGAAAAAGTTTCGAATACTTCACATCTTTTTCATTCACATTTTTGAAATGTAGCGATTGCGAATTATTTCTCGGTATTTGTTTGCAATATTTTGGGTTAGGGGGAGATGTGCTGGTAAAAAGAAATATATTTTAAATAAATTAATACATTAACTTCGGTTTATCTTATTTTTCAATGGAATTACCTAAGCATGCTTGGAAAGACCACTTACACATATCAATAAACATATATTCAGTAAAAAAAATGAAAACCTTACACAAACTCAATGTTTTCTGAAACTATTGACTTATTCAATGTACAATTTTTATATTCATTAATTTTATTTCTCTCTTGATTTTAAAAATGCGATTATTTTATTTCCAACCAGTTTTCTCCACCTTTTCAGAGTATTAAAGACAACATTATTACGAGTGAAACATATAAGCAAAAGCACATACTCGAAACAATGTTTTCAATCCATAAGAAAATTCATGTTTGCCTTAAAAAAATCTTAGAAATTAATACATTTTGAGCATATTTTTATTATTTTTTACAATCTTAGGTTTTAAATTTTAAAATTTATTGACATTAATACATTTATACGAATTGTGTGCGTATCTCTGTGTGTATACTATACCAATTTCTTAAAAAAAATACACTTTGAAATAGAAAAATAATATTTTTTTATTTACAATAATAATAAGGAATCTGTAGCAACATACATTTGCTTAGCATTTTCTATCAAAGCATTCATATTCAACTTATTGAGAAATATCTCACTAATGTAATTTCACCATTTGGATGTTTCGATTCACAAAATCTGCAACCAGTTTATCCCAGTCCATGTTTAATAGAGCTATATCTCCATAGTTGGAAATTCTTTGTTCATTTGAATGTGTCATACATTCATGACCTAGTTTATTTTCGTATCCTTCCAAACATCCGTAACATATGGACAACGATGAAATATTTTCTTGGATATGGTTACATAAGAGTTCTACCATTGATGTAGTGAGAACTATTTCTGCGTCGATACAATCGTAGTCAGGTTTTGGAAAATGAATGTGTTTAGCCACTTCTTTCCTCAGAAGTTTCAGAAAAACACGCCCGAACATGATTGAAACAGTTTTCGACGTGATCTGCTTTTGGATATCTTTTATATATAATACCTTCCATTCCGTTTCCTTTAGCATGGAAACTGGAGTCAAGAATTTGCGAGAAGAGTCCTTTTGCTGGAAATAACGTTGGCATATGATATAAGTCACATACTCGATAACAGTTCGGGAAAGCATGAGACAGTCCTTGATAACAAATACTTTTCCATCATCAAAGGCTTGATCGATTGCAGAAAATTGTCTTACGAGGGCTAACCATACGGAAGGTGTTACAGTAATTCCATCTTTGGTAGGTAGGAGAGATCCAGTGGCATCGAGCTTGTATCGGCGCAAGTGAATTCGAGCAACATTTGCAAAATCAGAAATAACTGCGTAGTTGTGACCCCCTAGATGGAAATGATTCTCAGGAACAGCATCTGGTTTAAACGAAGAAACTTTCCCATTGTCTTCATCAAAACACACTCTTTTTTGCTCGAGGATTGGAGAAGATGTGAGGTGTAGCACGTTTCATGGTTAACTAACTAAAATTCAATGCACTAATCACGAAAGATAATATCTTGGAATTTTGTGATATGGCTGAAACGTGATAATTCTTTATCGTGAAGCAAAGTATTCTACCAAGTCAGAGCTTGAGAAGAAATGATGCACAGAAAGAAAGAAAAATGAGTATTACAAGGTGGTAACACAGTAAGCTGATTGGTTCATTTTCATGACGTAATTTTGGAGACAACTGATTGGTAGATAAAATACTGATGTCACTAGTCTTATGACATCACTATTATAATCATATTCATAAAAAAAAACGCGTTTTTCATTATGGTTTATTTAAGCGAAATCTATCTTCCCTATTTTAATCATATCTCTATATGAAAAGCAATATTTCAGTATTGTACCCTAAAGACACTAATTTGAAAATTATAAATATTCTTTGTTTTCTCTTATATCTCTTTTAATTCTTTATGCACTATCCCGCTACGAGAAAATAGAAGTCAAAAAGGAGGGGAGGGGGATGGCGAAAAAAAGAGCGAAGGACCGCGGGGTGAAAAGGGACGGGGTGAAGAGGCGAAACAGGACGCGGGGGGAGGGGACGGGGAGGCTGCGGTTTGACTGAGGTTGAGACCTCAAAAGCCTCAGAGCCTCGTGATCCAGAACCCCTACTTTTCATCTACTCACCAGGTAGCCATAAGCAGTACCCATAGAGAACGTTGCAGCATAAACAGTTTGACGTGCCCTTTTTGATACTTGGATTCTACTATTTGGTTGTCTGGATTATCAAACAAATGACGAAAGCTGACAATTTGAGGTTGCCCTTTTCAAAGAATTAACAAAATTCCTGGGCACAAACCACATCATACCACCCGAAAGCAAACGACTTATTGGAATATTTGCACAGAGTTATTGGTTTGCGAGCAGCTGTAAAACACAACATCATCGCTTCAAGTGCAGCATTAGTGTATGATGTTTCCCTCAGACTACCAGCCGAAATATGCACTGAAGTACTATTAGACTATGGTTTTGTGCAACAGTTGAAAAAAAAATGAGTAATTTAAAACCCTTGTCGACATCCCACATAGGTTTTCAAAATTTTGGACACCCTAAATTGAATGACTGCACTCATGTGTTCCTCCGTGTTGATAAAGATTTCCCATCACTGTCTCAGCCTTACACTGGCCTATACGATGTCCCATCAAAGAAGGAGAAACACAGAACCATTACTATAAATGGAAAGAAAAGTTGTTTGTCACTTGATAGAGTTAAACTGGTATTTTGTCCAAGGATTTGCCCGATACTATTCCTGATTCTATTACTAATGCAGATCATCACACTGCCCTCCAGTAATAACATACTAACTACAACATCAGGAAGATGGTATTTCCTACAGCCACTCTAATGACTGAAATTAAATAGACTGTATTCAAACATAAGATGACATTAATCAATGTTTTCTTAAAAAAAAATTATTTAACACGTTTGACTTTTCATATCTTAAGATTTTCATACACTTTCTTTTACAAAAACTCACCTGGAAAATTTTGATATCTGAATTACTTTTTCATATTATATATATTTATGTTATATAATTTCAAACATCTGTATGTATAAATTTTCTTTCAACTTAATTTTAAGCATCTGTGTGTATATTTTCTTTCAATGTAATTTTCAAGCGTGCTTCAGATAATTGTATTTGAGATTGCTTACGTATGAGCATGTTATATATAGTTCTTTCGAATCTCTCCATCACTGGGAGGGAGGAGGGTACTAATGTAGTACAACCTATATTTTGTCTCACAAGATGGTAGCAACTAAAAATGCAGTGTACATTTAGAAAAGTACCAGTTTTCTCCAATAAGTTCGCAAGATATATTATGACTATGCTCTTGCATATGCAGTCTGCTACAAGATCATATTGCAGTTTCCAGCACACCGATTATTTTCACAATATGTGTCAACAATAAAACTGTTAAATTTTATCAGAATGCATCCTAATTGAATTTTAACCAAACACATCCTTCAAAACCTTAGAAAAACAGGAATTATGAAAATGTTCAAAAACTTTGTAAAGCTTTAGAACAAAGAAAAAGAGGTAATGAATTGGTTTTCTACTTGCGATATATAGGGTGTTGCCGAATTCGACTGACATATTCAGATGGGTGATAGTAGGCAACATGAGAATGACAAATCACCATAGAAGGGGTCACAAACCATGTTTAATCGGGGAAAATAGTAGCCGTCGGGTGGAAGATGAACCAGACGTGGGAAATGGGCAAGCGAATGTAAGTATTTGGAGCGCTGTCACAGGGTTGAAGAAACCTTTGCATGTATGCAAATTTCCCACTTTTTCTGGAGTTGCTGCAGGGAGTTCTGGTCCTTTCACACTAGAAAGTGTGGTTCAAACATGGTGGTTCAAACACCAGCACATTTTCCGATTGAAGTGCGTAACCACTTCCATGTTACATATATCGGGAAGTGGCAGACCAGTAACTAAGCCTCCACACTCAACGGACTTCTCATTCCCATGGATTTCTTCTGGGTCCACCTGAAATCGCTTGTGTATGTGACGCTGGTAGCTACAGTGGAGAACCTCACGATACGAATCATCTTCGCTTCAGCTGACATTGCAGCACACCGGATTTGTTTGAAGGCTTCAAAATATCCTTCGTCTGTCGACGTCAGCTATACTATGACCTACACAACAGCAACTTCGAACAATTCCTATGACAATCACTTGACGTTGCATTTCTGACGTTAAGTTGTAATGCATTGTTCGTATTGTAAACATGCTTTAAATATAATAAATGTATTTTTTACCTCTGATTGCCACTTTTCATTCCACTCGCGCGATATCATACTCTTCATAACTGTTTTTACGAATTACTCCGATAAAACATGATTTGCGACCCCTGTTCTATGATGATTTGTCATTCCCATGCTGCTAATGTCGCATCACTCTTCTGAATTTGTGGGTCGAATTCGGCAACACCCTGTATATGTCTTGCGCAAGTAACGCGCACGACATATATATCGTGATACTATTAAATAATAATTATAAGGATTTCTTTCAAAATATATTAGCTGTTAAACCTTTCTTTACGTTGCCAGTTGCTATAGCAAGTGCTGAGCATTCCTTAAGGAAATTAAAATAGAAAACAAAATTATCTTCGGTGAAATGTATGATTCAAAAATGTAACTTTTCTAAAGTATTAATACTATTAGCAAAAACCAAATCTCACATTAAATAAACATGCATTAGCAATATATGTAAGTGTTTATAATTTTACTTAAAAAAAATTAGGACTCCAATTGGCTTTTTTCACCCAGAACCCTTAATAGAGAAGATTGGTTCCGTAGATATTTACCCCGATTACGCAAAATAATTTAATACGCTCACCTAAAAGGTTTGATTATATTAATCGTCCTCCTTTAGGAAGAGCAGTCCTTCTTTTATGGGTTGTGTCCTTCCTCGAAAAGTGTCCTCCTACATGTCATCCTTTCAATATTTCCACAAAAGTTTTGAAATACGAAGCATTTATGTACAAAATAATAAGGATGCTAACTTAAGCTAAAGATAATCAGGTTTGTACGTACAATTTAATTAAAATTAAATGGAAATATTCAGTTTTATCTTCAATACTTATTTTCGGAAGCCTAATTACAGTATCTCAGCTGAAGGCTGGTTTTTAGATGCATCATTTTCTCTTCCAAATATATACTCCACCCAGGGTCGGATCTACGTATGGGCTGCAGCCCAGAGCCCCCCGAGTTCTAAGGGCCCCGTTCCCCGTTGAAGATAACAAACAGAAAAAGATACTTACAATCAAAATAGTATTCAAATAATAAACCAGTAAAAAAATACAATTCAAAAATAAAATACCATACCAAACTTCTTTTTATTTTCGAGAGCAAGAGTAATTTACTTTTGTTCCTCCTCCCTACCACCGAATAAGCTAAAATTAACATTTAATAGGGAGAGGCTCTATCATAGGACGGTACAGATGAGCATCGAGCACTTACATAAACGTAGTGGCATTTTTCTGTAGACATTTATTTTTGTGCAATTGGGTTTTTGGGCCCCAAACCGGATCTACAAAGGATTGAAAAACCATAACATAACAAAGACTTTGTGCCCCTTTAGAACCTTGGGGCCCTCGCTATGCGGGGTTGCAGGGGTGTACGTTACGCCACACAAGTGAAAGGGAAAGGAACTTAGCCAAAGAAAAAGGAGAAACACAACAAGCAAATATTAGATCTCGATGACCAACAGCCTTCTGAAAAAATATGTTGTTCAGACAGGAGACATCAGTAATTTCACGACCGAAAAGTGTGTACAAAATGCTGGGTTTGAATTTAAAAATACGTTGACGTGGGTTCGAGGCCTAAATTGCTAAGTAATAATTTTATTGATTATATCCTTTCACATGCAATGAGTTATTTTCAAAATTATTTCTACCGAGCGACTCGAACCCTGACCGTTTGCAAAAAATGCAGGTGCGCTATCATCTATGCCGCTGCATCGCTGGAGCTGATTAAAACTTAATTGTATAAAATGAATTATATAGTATGAATTTCGATTGCCATTTTCTCCAAATTTACTGCCCATTCGGCGCGATTACATTGAGGGTTGAACATCTTAATGCAGTGGTCTTTAAACTGTGTTCTACGGTTCCACAAGGCATAATCAGGGGTTGCACTAATCACAGTAAGAAATCTAAAGGAAACAAATAGGTATGCAAAATGGATTCACGTTCTCTATGAAGTTTATAAGTTACAAGTATCTGAAGCTCATCACCCCCCCCCCCCATTCTTTAAAATTTTATTTATGTATAATAGCTTTATTTTGCAACACTTTTTAAACTTTTATTATAAAATAATAATAAAACATTTTAACTTTATATACTATATATACTTTCTACTAGATTGTGAATATTCTATTGTTCACTATCTCAGGTTCCACGAGATAATTATATGCTCGTTAGTTAGCACAATTTCTTGCAAAACTAAATAGTTTTCTAATGGAATGCACCTTTTTACATTAGTAGAAAACAACACCTATTATGAAGGAAAAAGAACAAGATGTTAATAGAGTTGATTGTTAAAATCTAAATTTAAGCAAGAACAGCTTCTAAATTTAAGGTTTCAAATTCTCTCTCTTGCAAAATACACGCGATTTCTCACACATCTATAAACATTTTAATGCCATTCAGAACATTGTGTTTAAGTTAAATATATTTCTCAATGTAAGTGGCTACGAAAACAAAGTATAAAAGCAAATTAAACTCAGAATAAGTAATGGAATTACACAAGACTTCGACGGTTCGTAAGAATAAAAAGGAAGCACATATCTCCGTTACTACACATAAAGCATGGATATAGGTGACACTTGAATCATTTATTAATACTAGCTGACCCGGCCACGCGTTGCTGTGGCTTTGTTTTAATACGTTAGTTCAATATTATCATAAACTATTCAATGCAGTCAAATTAATCTTCGTTTATAATTTTGGAGGGTTGAAATAAAGTATAAAACAACAAATTATTTTAATTTTCCATTTCATTCATCTCCTATTTGAGTGTAGTATAATGCATGAATTACTAACAAAGTCGTTAAGTAACAACATATGAAGATTTAATTTTATAAATGTGGTGAAAAATGTTGATTCTTTGCAATTTTTAAAATTATTTTAATCATTTTAAAGTATAACAAATAATAATTTTATACAACTAATCGCTAATCGGTGCACAATATTTTTCAGTAACCCGTATTTTGCTAACTCAAATAGATTCAACGGTTTCCGCACACGTGAGCATGTAACATCTAGTTGCCCATTCGAGAAACATGGATTTTTAAGTCCATATATCAAATGATTATTCCTTGGGTTTCAGATTCTTTTATGGTCATCTCGAAAGACAAACGAATCGAAAATTGAAGCCTTTTGAATGGTAATAGAGATTCTGACGGTATCAGTGGAATACGTGGCAACAGATTCCGTAGTAACATAACTGAATTTTCGTTTAATCTTCACAGTCAAAAATGTTTGCTTCAAAAAGTTCCCGGTATAATTTTTTGATGATCAAACGTGCACCGTTGTATTATCTAGGTGAATTTAAGTTACGCAGATAATAACCAGGGAACCAATCGAAGATTATGTGGTGACATTCCTGATATATCTAGAGAATTCAAAAACTGGGTTGGAAAATTTACGATTTTGTTTTCATCAACAATAGTGTCGATTGGCTTAAAAAACGTTGGATCAACCCTGTGTCTGAAAGTTTATTTCATCACAATATCAACATTTTTTCTGATTAAGTAACATGATTACTGAGGCAATAATTATCAAGATAATTATACAGTATATCCGGAAAGACACTCTACATCTCAGTTCCTTTTTGCCTAAAGAACATTACAGAAATCGTCTGGTTATTTCATGCATTATGTATTGGGATGAAGTTGTACTTCACCGTTTCCGATATTCAGTAGTTGGTTAGGAAATATTTGCTCAAATTGATCATCTTGCAAATGTACTCGCGTGTTTATGGTCAGTCGAAATGTTTCCACGTTTCGCCATAAAAACGATTGTTTTAAACAGGTGTTAATCTCGTGAGAAAAAGTAGAGTGTGTAATGGCCGTTAATGCCTGTCGGAAATCAACAGACAGTAATACAACAGCAACACCGAATATTCTTTCGTTGCCATTTAAATCTTACAAAGCTCTATATAATGCTTTGAGTGAATGTTTATGGTTCATGGTACACTTATCCCTGATCATGACTGAATTCATTTGCATTACTGTAGCCAATCCACTCTTTTTTTTTTCAATGGTACACATTGCATCTTGTATTTTATGAATGCCCAATGGCAGCTGATGCGGAATGTGCAGATTTTTCTCATCTAACACATTGACAACAATGCCCGAAGATGCAATTTCCTATTGTAATCATATTTTCGCACAACTGCTCGTGACAGTTTAGTTAATACAGGTAATGAAAATCCGGAGGTGGAACTCGAACACACAGCCATTTGACCTCATTCCAGTATCCAGATAATTTACGGAAGCTTTTGAAATCCGTATCCATATTCTCGTTCCCATCTCGAGAAGTACTCGGTGCCCACTTTCGACTCCCTTGCTCCTGTAAGTTCAGTCTCTGAAGGGGGACATTACGGTCGGTCGGCATTATCCGGCAAAGTTACGGGAACTTCTAAAATCCGATTTCATATTATTATTGTTTCCCCTCCAGAAAAACAACAGAAAAGCATTTCTCTCTCCTCAAGAATTTTAAAACAACCCTTTTCCACAGTTCGTACAAAATACTTTCGTCAGGCATTATTTGACGTAGATATGAGATTATAATGAATTGGATTGAGAATATTCATATCGACAGCTCCGAAATACAATCAAGATTCACTTTTTGCGTCTCTACGACGGCAAGTGGCCACGGTAGCCAAGTGGTCAAGGCATCGGATCACGGCTAGCGCGTCATGAGTTCGAACTCAGCACCACTAAAAACCCGCCGTGTAGGGGAGCGATTCACGTTAAATCTGTCGAGAGCTCCAACGTCCTCCCGTTAGTGTGATGTGGTAATTAGGAGAGAGCGTGCCAGCTCAGGTGTCGTCCGCGTCATTTGACCATGGTTCAAAATTACGCGGTCAGTCGTCAAAAGCCCTCGTGAAGCTGAAAAGTGCGACGTTAATATTCACTCATTCACTCACTTAAAGTCGGCAAGATAGGCTGGTACTGCTGTCCGAGAATCTTCCGATCCCTCGGCATTATCTGGGAAAATTACAGGAATTTCTACATTTTGATTTTAGACTCGCTTAAACCATCTCAAATTACACCAGTAATACTCTTTCCCCGCGCCAAGACTTTAAGGGTGAGCTCCTGTCCCGGTTTGCGTAAAAGACGGTCATCCTAAATTATCCGGCAAAGTTACTGTTATTTCTCAGATTGAATATCAGATTCGGATTATCCGTTTTGAAATACACCAGGGACAAAGTTTTCATGATCCAAGGCTTTTAAGGTAAGTATCTAAAATACGGTCGACTGGCATTATCCGGCAAAGTTATCGAAACTTCTAAAATTCAATTTCAGATTCTCATTTCACACTCCGAAATTCACATGGAGCTGACTTTTGATGCTCCAGCGTGAGCAAGTTCAGTCGCTAGAGATAATAAAAATCCGGACGCGGGACTCGAATCATTTGCCTTTTCTCCTAATTCAGACAATATCCGGCAGGTTTAGTGGAGTTTCTGAAATATAATTTCAAATTATCGTTCCCCGCCCCTAGATACAACTGGAAATTACTTTTGTTCCCCCGAGCCAACAAGTTCAGTCCCTGGAAGGGGCATTAGGCTCGTCCGGCATTATCTGGCAAAGTTACAGGAATTTCTAAAATTCGATTTCAAACTCTCGTTCACCATCCCGAATTACAACAGAAACGCACTTTTCCCGCACCAAGACATTAAGGGTAAGATCTTGCCATGGTTTGCTTAATAAATGGTCGTCCTGAATTATCCGGCAAAGTTACAGTTATTTCTCAGATTGGATATCAGATTCGGATTATTCATTTTAAAGTACGCCAGTTTCCAAGTTTTCACGATTCAAGGCTTTTAATGTAAGCCCCTGTTATCTTGTGTCTAAAATACGGTCGGCCGGCTTTATCCGGCAAAGTTACGGTTATTTTTGGAAATTGACTCGAAAATCGGAACCCACACCCCGAAATACGCCAGGCATTTAATTTTCGTGCATTTTGGTTTGCAATATCTGCTTCCA
This sequence comes from Trichonephila clavata, assembly GCA_019973975.1. Lineage (NCBI taxonomy): Eukaryota > Metazoa > Arthropoda > Arachnida > Araneae > Nephilidae > Trichonephila > Trichonephila clavata. The sequence continues at coordinate 14,064 of BMAO01021483.1, forward strand.
CAGACACATGAGCAATGCCCAATTTTGCGATTATTCCTTTACGGGAATCTAGCAACGTTTTTTCCGGATTCTTCACATTTCCGGCAATAAAAAAATTATGACGTCATTAATTGAAATAAAAACTATCCTATGTTTTAAGTTGGACGAAATGACACATAGTATGCAAAATTATATTATGATCGGTTGAGTAGTTTCGGAGTCCATCACGGACAAACACTGTGACACGTTTATTATATATACAGGGTGTCCAGCCTTAATGTGACCCAATAGCTAATTTCCGAACCGTTCGGTTTACATATGCACTTCCAATTTTAAAAATGTTTTAAAACAGGTAAGGAATGTTTTTACGTGCTTTTCGAATCAAAAAACCCATTTAGAAAAAAATTACAAAAATTAATTTTTTATAGGGTTTCCAGGTCCTATCACTTATATTTAGAAAAAAATGCAGTACACAAAAACAAACTAAACACAAAAAGTTTCATTTTATTATGATAAAAACTGGCTGAGTTATTGAACTTTAAAAATCTTTCATTTCCTCAATTTTCCCGGCCATTTTCAAGCTAGTAAGGGGCCGTCTCCAAAGTGAAATTAATTGGAACTTTGCCAGGAAACTTTCGCTCTTGCACGTCACTTTTATGTAAATCGTTTTTGAATTTAAAAGCATACGTTAATAATACAATAATTGAGTACTTAAGAAATAAAATTTGTTCTGTGTACGTGTAAAACATAGAAAAAATAAAATATTTTATACGAAGAAAACATTTTAAAAGTGTTTCAAAAAAATAGACTTATATGCTGCGGCTTCAGTCTGATTTGCTGCGTTTTTGCTAATCATGGCGAACGTTAAAAATCTGTTGTGTAGTCGCTTGCAACTGCATACAGTCGTATTCTAATATTATGAATTCTAGTACGGGAGAACGAGATGTATACAAATGAAGAATACTGCGAAATGGTACTGTTTTATGGGCAATGTAATCGAAATAAGAAAGAGGCGGCAATACTTTATACCATTAAATTTCCCACTTGAAAACATCCATCTTATTGCACAATTGCCCGTGCTTGTATAAAACTGGGAGTTGCAATAGACGTATTCCCCGTCTCGTGCCTTCACCATTATTTAAGTTAATTTGGTCATTCTGATATAATAAAGCCCCTAATTCATGTTTGTCGCATCATTCCACATTATGCTATAATTTGAACGGCAGATCCTGTATTATTTTGCTGCTATTTGTTAAAACAAAGTGTTTTAATCTTTTCGGTACAAGTTGTATTTCTTTAATTTAATTTTTTTGTTTGCCATACAGCAATTCAATTTGTCAATCTATGATGTTTACTACGATGTTTTAATTTTTCTATGATGTTTTTTTTTGCTCGTTCTGTATAGATAGTGAATTACTGTGCTCTAAACTCAATTTATATACGACCCCCTTTTCTGAGCAACTCGGATGCTTCAAATTTATGTACTCATAACTCGGCCAGTTTTTACCGTAATAAAATGAAACTTTTTGTGTTTACTTTGTTTTTGTGCACTGCATCTTTTTCTAAATTTAATTTTTGTAGTGTTTTTGTAAATGGGTCTTTTGGTTCGAAAAGCACGTAAAAACATTCCTTGCCTTTTTTAAAACATTTTTTAAATTGGAAGTGCATATCTAAACCGAACGGTTTGGGAATTAGCTATTGGGTCACATTAAGGCTGGACACCCTGTATAAAGATAGTATCAACAAATATTAATAAATGGCTGTTATGTTGGGTTTCAAACAGGTCTGACATATATATCATAAACAGGAAATGGCTCAAAATACAACCTTGAGGAACACCATAATTTTTTTGATGATTTTCGAAAATTTATTTCTCCGTTTTATTTGTATTGTTCTCTGGTGTAAGAAGTTTTGAATCCATCGCAGTAATCTACCAGAAAATCCGAATTTTTTAAATTTTGATACTAGACCACTTGGCCTCACTGAATCAGATGCTGCTTTAATATCTAATGCAACCAAGAAAAAATATTCCCTGCGTTCTCTAGCTAGTATATAATGATGTAATTGGATTAGAGTGTTAATGCTGTTTCTATATTGAGGGTAAAAACCATGATGATTTGCATGAAAAATTTTATTGTGAAAACTGAAATCTATCATTCTGTGTGCAGTATCATTATTTCTAATAATTTAGCAATTACTGAAGTAGGTGATATTGGACGGTATGATGCAATTTCCTTGGGATTTTTGTGAGGTTTTAAGAATGGTAAAATAACTGAGTGAGTCTAATATGATGGAATATGACTTGAAGACCAACTGTCATTTAAAGTTTTCAGAAGTAAATTTATTCCTTTGTTGGGGAGAAAATTTCTTTAGTCGAGTTCTCCCCGGTGTTAGATAAACAGTTACAGGAGCAACTAAGAAAAGATATGCAATATAATATTACTACAGCCTCCTAAAACGTGTTATTGCGGTAGTATAGTATTTGGCTACAAGAGGATTGTCATTTAGAGGTACCGAGGAAGTTTTTGGTTCTCCTCATAATGGTAATTTTATGGGTGCCCTGGAACTGCTATTAGAGAGTTCAACCCATTCGCTTGTGAACATATTGAACAGTGAGAATTACGACCAAAATCGTTAATATCGTACTTATCAAAAACAATATATTAGCAAATAATCAAGATCATTGGCAAGCAAACCATTAAAACAATTACAACTCAAATAAATAACGTTGACACAAAGTACTATCTATTGTGATGGACCCAACACCAAATTTGTCCCACAGTGACCAATTTGCTATTATACTATGATATTGTTTTCGGGGGAAAGTGTATTAAAGATGTGTTTTATTAATAAAGATTAGTAGTCATACTGGATTATATTTATTTAATTCTCTACAAGAATTTTTAGAAACAAATATTCTGCTATTGTATAATTGTAGGGGACAGACATTTGATAACGCTGCCAATACGTCCGGTCGATATAATGGTGGGCAAGCTCTTTCTAAAAGAAAAAAAAAATTCGCTAATTATGTGCCGTGTGCTGTACATTCTCTTTGGTTGTTTCAGAACCAGTTAAGGTTATATTTGAAATAGTGAACTTCTTTGGTTTAGTGCAACAAATATATTATGTTTTCTTTTCTGCTTCGACCTGTAGGTGGGAACTTCTAAATCGTGAAATTAAACTGAAATTTACCTTAAAAAGTTTAAGTCAGACCAGATGTTCTTGTAGCTACGATGCTGTTGAAGCCTTAAAAGATAATTATAGTAATAACATAAATATTCTTAAAACATTTAGGGACAATGAAAATTAAAAAATTGATTTCCGAAAAAACGCAGTAAAGTTTTTTAATAAATTAACAAAACTCGAAATTGTCATTTTAATTATATTTTAGGAAGAAATTTTTGAAAGATTTAATTTTCAGTTAATAAAAAATTACAAACTCCTGGTTTAGACATCTGTGAAGGAAATAGTGGCTGCGGTAGCCTAGTGGTTAAGGTATCGGATCTTGGCTGGCATGTCATGAGTTCGAGCCCAATACCACAAAAGACCCGCCGTGTAGGGGAGCGATGCACATTAAATCCGTCCAGTGCTCAAACGTCCTCCCATTGGTGTGGTAGTTAGGAGAGGGGGTGCCAACTGAGGTGTCGTCCTCGTCACTTCACTATGGTTCAAAGTTACGAAGTATGTCACCAAAAGCCCTCTAATAGCTGAATAGTGCGGCGTTAATATTCACTCACTGTGAAGGAAATAAGTTAATTATGCCATTTAAAACGTTTATAAGCAATGTACATGAATCAGATAAAAAACTAAAAAAGTATCAAGAAGCAGCCAAAAATTAAGTCCTAATGTAGAAAGAGAATATAATGTTGTGAACAAGAGATGGATTATTTCAAAATTTGCAGATAAATCGACAGAATAAGCTGTGTATGGGACAGAAAATTTTTAAAAGGACACGCTTATTGTTGAGTTAAATAACATAATCTTTGATTTAAATAGAAGTCAAATACATGCAGAATATATAGTAAGAAATTAAAATTTTTGATGGATTTTCAAGATCAAAGTAAGGAGAACGACCACCTGAAGAGTGCACGCGCTATTATTGATTACTATTCAGATGACGTAGACCAACATTTAGTAAATGATGGTGTTCAACTCAAAACTTATCTAAAACAAATTTTGCTATCCTATACTTGTAGTGATATGTTCAATTTAATTTTTGAAAATAAACTTGTTGACGTCTTTCCAAATTTGTTACTATTATAAAGATTTCTATAATTACTAGTGAAGCGGAGAGTTCATTCTCTAAAATGTCCTATATAGAAATATAGGAAAACAATGATAAATACTAGAGTTACTTATTTATCACTTCTTTCTATTAATACTGATCTCACTAAAGACTTAAAATGTGATAAGCCTATAAAAGAATTTGTGGCACAAAAGTGTAGAAAAGCTTTTTTTGTAAATTATGTTATTGTTTATAACGTATTTAAATAGTTTGAAGGGAAAAAAAAACAAGTTTCGTATATTTTAAATTTTTCCCCCACAAAAATTTTTCTTACAAAAATGGCAAATTTTTTAATTATTTAGGCCCCCCCCCCAGATAGTTAGCCCAGGTACGCCCAAAGGTCACGGTCCGGCCCTGACTCCACCCCTTTCAAATATTTTTATTCATGGCAACATGAGAACGTTTTGGCCGTGGCATTTTCTCAACAGGAAACGCTCCTAAGTTACATAAATTATTTGTGAAAACGAAGATTGGCCTTGAAATCAATCTTAAGTATATTATATGTGTCAGAATGTATTTTGTTTTGCTTCTTTTCAGTAAATTGATAACTGTGCATCAAAATTACCAGCGGCAATTGGTATACCACCTATATGGTGCAGCACTAAAAAGTTATATCAGCTCATGGGGAATGTACTAGGTCTGCAATGGCAAATACCAATCTGCAGCTTCATTGGAAAAAAATGTTTACATTTTTGAATAAATTGTTATAGCAGACTCATAAATTGTGCTAAATTGTAAAGTAAAATAAGTTGTTAAAACAAAAAATCGTAGTACTTATTTTCTGAAAGATAACTTTAATCTTTATATTGTACTAAATTCACAACATATACTAGAGAGGAGAAAACAATTGAAATGTAATAATATTGAAGCAATTTCAATATTGTTTGGACAAATACAACACAATTATTTTTATCTGAACTTGATTGTTTTACTTCATTCCTCAGATGCCTATATAAGTGACTTTAGCTAAGCATTTTTTTAAAAACTGATGTCATATTTAATGACATTAACAAGTTTAATTTTGATACTTAGCAATTTTTTAGTTTTAGGTTTTAATGAAATAGGTGGAGAAAAGGCAAAAGGAAATATAAAAGGTACTGTATGACAACAGTCATAACTTTAATATTTCTAGTTCATTTAACTGTGAGCAGAGAAGTGAATCAGTTTCAACAGTTTATCAGATATAATTAGAGAATTCAAAGTACAGATGAAGAGAAGAAATCTAAAGATCTCTTGATTTGGCAAAGAACTCACATGAATATATTCAAGACATTAATGGAAAGATCGATGAAATTTAACAAAAAATGATTATTCAAGTAAATATATAATATGTAGATAAATGTTTCACACAAATAAATAAAAACTCAATTTCTTGATTACTTTACAATTGTATTTTTAAAAATTCATATAAGTAGCTCACAGGATTTAAATTCCTTATTTTAATGGTCTATACCAGTGATTCCCAAAGTGGTCTATATAAAACAACAGGGGTCTATAACGACCTCCAAGGGGTCAGCCAAAAATTGATTTGGGGGTCCATGAGTTGTAAGTGGGGGTTTATGATAGTGGCTCTCATTAAACTGACCATGACTTTAATTTTTAAAAAAATTATAAACATATGGAAACCTAATTTTACCTATTAAAAGATTTGTTTACTAAATTTAATGAGGTTAATTTGCATTTACAAGGTGACAGCATAAATTTTGTTAAAGCAAGATCATTTCAGCTTTTCTTTCCTGAGTTAAGCTACAGAATACTGGAGGTCCCGAATTTTCTAAATTTGTCACAGACAATCTGTCAGAACGTTTTAACCTAAGTTCAACATTTAAATGCCTGGAATTTTGAAAATAGGTTTGAGAATGCTTTGACTATAGCAATACCACAGTTGGCAATGAATTCATATGGTCATATTGAAGGAAAAAAATGTCACATTACAATAGGAACTGATCGTAATAGCACTAACAAAGATCTAAAGTTTAGAAAAGGATGCCAGCAATTTTGGCCTTAAAAATTCAAACATGTTATTTGTCCCGACTTATGGAATATCGTGAGGAAGTTTTTTATTGCTTTTTCTAGTGTGAAGGAATTTCAGTGTGGTTGCAAATCTAAAAAAAAAAACCCCGCCCTGAACACTTAACAGATAAAATTTAAGGTTAAACGAGACAAGATTGATACCAAATGCAGAAAATTTAATATTGTATAAAGCTAGAGATTATCTATCCCATTAAAATAATTTGCTTGTTGTTTAGTTAGTTTATTTAAGTTTTATTTCTTAGATAACTTTTAATTTAATTAACATGTGCCAGTTAAATTTTAAACACTATACTTCATATAATTAGAAATTTAATTCTTTTAAAGTATGAGTAGTAGTACCTGTTGTCAAAAAATATTTAAGTTGATAAATTTACAAAAATTCAATATTAATTAAACAGGGGTCTACCTCAAACTGAAAAACATGGCTAGGGGTCTATGAGACAAAAAGTTTGGGAACCTCTGGTCTATACAGACCAAAAGATTGTGATTGCTAATCTAGCATCAAGGCTTTTAAAGATACATGTAATTTCTCCAAAATATTTCTGGAATTGATTAGATTTAAAAGAAATTACAGGAGTACAAACTTTTAAGACCATTTTCTACTTATTCTTTAAGGAAATTTTTTTTAGGAATGTAGCAAATTAATTGGTTAACTAATTTATTTAAATTATATTCTAATCTCTTTCAAATCATTAACAATAATATCAATTTTGCCCAACTATATAAAATTCATGACAGTTATTAAGAACAAGCTACATTTTTCTTTTACAACTGTACTTTCATCTAACACTGAAGAAATATTGCTATATTAAAGTTATCAAACTAGATATTAAGTTTAAGACATAATAAATAATTTGAAATATATTAATGACAACTTTTTTCATCCTGCATAAATCAAAATTTATTTAGAAAGTTGTACACAGAACACAACAGGATTAATTATTAATCTTTGTAAGATCATTGATTTTTCTTATTGAAATTAGAACAATAACATTTTAAGTGAAAAATATTAATAGCATTTTAGTAAATGGCTTTGAACTACAGAAAAGGATAGTTTTTAGAAAATTAAAAACACATCACAAGAAAAATTGATTTCTGCTTCACAAATTACTTTACTTACTATCAAGAGTCAAAATTTGACCACTGATAAAAAATGTGCACTCTTTTTAAAAAAGAAAATTCATTTTACAATTTAATTATAGAACAGCCAAAGCATTTAATATTAAAGATTAATGGAGAGTGTTTATATACATATCTTATAAAGTAAAACTTTTAACGTAAATAGGCGAATTTTCAATTTTAAAAGAAATTTTATTTAAAACATTTCTTTTTTAATGATTTGCGAAGAAAAATATATTCTTAGATTGAAGAATTTCTACAAGATAAAATACTGAAATATACTAAAAAACTAATAAAAATAAAACTTAATAAAAGAAATAAAATTGCTCAACAAATATTCTGAGAATTAAATTATATATATCTTAAACATCTGACAATATCTTTGGGACAGAAAATTCAATAAATTAATTACATTAATTGCTGACAAGAAAATGTTGGTCTTTAGGATAAGATGCATAATATTAATAAAGGAGTATAGTAATATAACATCTTAAAAATCATTAATACATACTTGTATATCATTTTTTAATTCTTAATTTATAGTTTCTTTTAAGATTTAAAACTAACAAGTCATATAAATATTCTCTAAGTAATAAATATTTTCTAAGTAATAAATATTTTCTAAGTACAAAAAAGGAATTAAAGGACCATTATGAATATAAACCAATCATCATTTTCATTCTATTTATATTTAGCATACATTTTTAAAAAGAAATTTAAATTGCTTGGCATATGTCACCTAAACTATCAACACACACACATAGATCCATTTTTATTCAATGACAGAAAATGTTTTCAGACACAAAAAATGTTTATTTAATTATTTTTTTAAAAAAAATATTAAATAGGGTAAGTACATAACAATTTTTGTTACAAATCTGCATCATCAAATTGTCCATCCTCAATCAAGTTCCATATTTCAGGGCATTGAATATTTTTTGGATGTATATCAGATGGAACAAACCTCATATTTACATCATTTGTTGGATGTTGATAAACCTTCTTAAAATCTAAAAGGAAATTTTAAAAAAATATTTTAAGCAACAAATTTTGTTTACATTAATTACTTCTTTGCCATGTTTTAGAAAAATGAACAGCATTAAAATACGTAAATAAAATTTGTGACTAAAATGTTTTCTTAAATTATTCAAAATATATAAAGGACAATGAAAGTTGTACTAAACAAAACTACTGTCTTCCTTATTAAAGAAAACAAAATTATTATGTAAGGAATAAGAAATTAAAAGCGAGCTACTTGTTCCAACATGGTAGACTTGAATGACAATTTGAATTACATTACATTTCATAACATTCGTCACGCAATGACAATTCTTATGTTGATACTTAGTTTTACACATACATTTGATGAATTCTTGGCTGCTTCCATTGGACTGAGCTATTGTAACTGACAGGAGAGGAATTTCATGGTCAGGAATATATTTAATTCTAAGCAAGTTCTTAGGGCTCAAAGTATATAAATTGTGATTTTGCACATACTTATTTTAAAATTCTTTTAAAGTTCCAAGTCCACAAAGGAAATCATACTATTTCCCACTCATTGCAAGTGCCAATATATTGGCATTTGGAAAAAAAATCATAGGTTTCACAGCAATACCATTTTTTAAAAATTTTCTGTTTTTTTCTGGCAAGGTTCACAAAGGTGGATGCACAGTTCAACATCATATTGTGTAACAATTTTGTATTTGGTAGAAAGTTCTTTCACAGAATTCTATTAAGTCCTCAGAATCTGTGATGCAATACTGTATAGCAGTGCTTCCCAAATGTTTTACCTTCCGGACTGGTCAATTCTTGATGATTTTACTGGGATGTTTATTATTTATATTTTAAATTGTTTTGTATTTAAATATGCCTTCAGAATAAAATTAAGTTGCACCAAAAAATGAATATACAGTGATTTTACATGAAATATAAAAAGATTTCCATGAAAAGTCGAACAAACACGAGAGAAATACACCCCAGTAAATGAAATGGAAATAATGTAATGCTCCTTGAGTGGCCTGATAACATTTGATCCCCAGTTGGGACCACTGCTGTATGGTACTGACACCCTCTTTAACAGGTTAAATGAGTTTACTTTTATTTTCCACAAGCATCACATCGTAGCTATTCAGCAACCAATAGTCCTTGGGTTCCTTTTTAGAAGTCATTTTTTATATCAGTTATTAACTTTTAGTACATAATTTCAGTTAAGAAAAAAACTTTTTTCCCCAGCATTAACTTGAATTTTGTGCAGCTCGTCGTTGAATGGTTGTTTCATGTCTAAAGACCAGAGGTCAGCAACCCTTTTACCTATGACGTGTCAAACCAATCTACCAATATGATTCACCATACCACACAGCAAGGCAATTTTGAAACGATTAAAAAATAGACAAATTTGTTGAATAGTGCAAAGTGTCATTGAGAATTGTACTGCCTGCCACATGTGTCATAGGTTGCCAACCCTGCCTGACTCCTCCAAAACTACAGCTTTCTCCTCTATTTTAATGCAGACAGGAAAAATCAATTTTTTGTTGAACAATTTTAAGTAAAATTTAGTATTTTGACACTTCTGAACAAACCGCAATGTGCAACTGACAAATTCTGAGCCTGAGGCACGTGTTAAAAGTTTTGTGCCTTGCAATGTAATATTTGAAATGAATCAGAGATGTATTTCATACTTTGCTAGTTTCTCATTAGGCATTCTATAGAATGTCTAGGAGATGTGTGAAATATGAATAATTTCATACAGTGCCAGCTAGTTTTAGGCATTCTATAGAATGCCGGATTTCATACTTTACTGGTAAATATACTAAAAAAAAAACAACACTATTACTTTAGCCCATTATTTCTCATATGCACAAACTGATATTTATACATTTCAATAAAATTAGCAGTAAATTTTCTTTACTAATTAAGAATTATTCTATTGAGATCATACTCTTACTTTTTTCTTAAGTTAAAACATTAAAGTAAATATACATAAATAAACTTTTTCATACATAAAATAAAATTGATTTAAGCATCTCTTTTTCTCACATGCATGCAAAGCATACACACAATTTTAAGAAAATATTGAAAAACAACCAAAGTAGAAATAAAATAACATACTATCAGGTAATACTATTTCTGCATCTGCTTCTAAATTCCTCAAATCATCATGGTTGAGTTTCCCCCATGAAGTTTCTACAAATATAAAGTAAATAAATAAAAAAATCAAAACCGATATGATGAATTAAGTCTTAAGTAAAAATAAGCATTTTAAGATGTTTTGCTAAACATAATTTAGAATTAACAATTTAAACTGCAACAAGAATCAGTTAAAATAAACTAAAAGTGTGATATCTTTTAAAATTATAAAACCCCATAATTCACAATATATTTTTTATTAACCTACAAAAATTTGAGATTAACCAATAAGTTTTAAACGTAGATATGCTCAAACATTTTTTTCCTTGACTTTTTAAATGTACCATAATAACCTAAGAAAATTTTAAGCATTTTATTATGAAATAGATGAAAATTTGGGGTTATTTTATATCTGACAAACAATATATTAAAGGGCAATGTAAAATAAAAAATTAAGCAAACAATAAATTTATTTTGGCAGAAAAAAAAAAGGTTTCCTATGATTTTTAGATTAAATGAATAATTACAACAATGTGAAATATTTATTAAAAAACAAAATCAAAGGGAACTGTGTGTTATTGAATAAATGTGTTTCATAAAATATAACCAGAAATTTCTATACATCTATTTTTTAAAAAATGTAAACAACAAGCACAATAGACTTATATAACACATCAAGCATTTTAAACCATATAGGGATAGTAATAGAAGAAATACAAATGTAATGAAAATTAAACAACAAAAAAGTTGAAAAACCATCTAAAAAAAAAGGAATTACAGAAAATCATTGTATCTCTAGAAATGTGGTAAAAATACCAAATAAAAAACAACAGTGTTAAAAGATAAAGAAGAAAAAATTATTACAAGAATAGATTGCATTTTTTTTATATACAGCTATATAAAGAGTAAAAAATAAGTTTTGCCAAGTTTTTTTTTAACTTACTTGATGAAACAGGATGTGAATCATCATCCCAATAGTTTTCTTCACTTAAATCTAAACATTGAGCATCTGAATTCAATGGTTTTCTAAATGAATTACAATCAGAACCTGGAGAGAAGTATTTAATTGTAACACACCTTGTATAATTAGACATATAAAAAGTCAATACATGTTTCGTAAGTCTCTCTATATGCACATGCATACAAACATAAATTAGTAGAAGCATATCTAGTAACATATTTATATCCATAAGGTATCAAATTATTTAAACAAAATTATTTATTGCATAATTTTAAGTGGAATTCATTAAATTGTGACAGATATATAACTTAAGTCTGCATGTGTCCTATTTAAGCAAAACTGTATCTAAATATATTGAAAAGACAAATTTAAATTTATACATAAAGTTTTATAAATTGAGCTTACTTGATGATATAGGTAGCAAATCATCATCCCACCATTCTTCTTCAGTTAGATGTAAATTTTCAATATTTGAAATTGATTTACTAGGTGAGTTGCAATCAGAATCTGGAAGAAATAAATATTGAGAACTGTAACCTATGCAAATATATTTACAGCCATATGTATAATTATATTGTTCCTAAAAGTATAATCGAATGTATCAAATTTCATTGAGAAAAACCAATATTTTAATTAAAAAATTATCTTACTTGTTGGCCCAGGTTGCAAATCATCATCCCAATGTCCAGATTCTTCAGTCAGAGATGAATTCGGAATGTTAGAAATAAGTGCTTTCAAAGAACTACAATTAGAATCTGATAGAATATTCAAAAACTGATATATATATATATTACAAAAATATACAAAAAATAATTATATACCTAAGATAACTATAGCCATGATAGAATAGATTTAGCCACATAAATACTAGAGCAAACTCCTGGCATTAGGAACCAGCATTGCAGGTTTAAACAATGTTTTTCGGCCAGCCAACCTTCACCTGAATTTGCCAATACTCTGGGCCATAGGGAAAGCAAGAAATTTCTAGAGAAGTTTAACTATTATTATAGTTATATATATATATAACTTTTTTTTATAAAGACCAACATTGTTACTCAATTGAAATTAAAGTAATTTACATTATAAAAACATGAAGCATGCAAATGCTTCTTATAGGAATAATTCCTAAAAAAATTAAGATTTAGGTCACAAACAGAATTATAGCACAATTTTGGAACATTACCAAACATAGATATTTATAATTTTACCAAAATAATCAATTATCCAAATATTCATACAACAATTATAGTAAAGAATCAAGCTAGAAAACATGAAATCCTTTATTTCAGTTACAGACGATTCTAGTGTCTAGAACTAATATAAGTTTTTCATCCATCTCAATACAAGCTAACACAAAATACCACAGGCTGTGAGCTATGGCTCTTAAATAATATTTTTAAAAATGCCAAACAACCGATAGTACATTACATAAAAAGATTTTTTTCCATATTTTATCACTACTAAATATTCAATAAAATCTAACACCTTACTGTTAATTTCAATTTGAAATATTTCAAAAGCTACAAAGTGCATTCTCTAAATTATAAATATTTTACAATTACTAGAAAAATACATTAAAAATAATGGCATTTGAGAAATTTATAATTTATTTGAAAATTCTTCAATTACAATTTCTTTAACTCCTTAAATGCAGGTTTAAAAGTTAAGCGATTCACTACCCAGTGCCATTGTTTTTCTCATATGGGCATAATTGTGGTGTATTGGAAGGATAAGAGAAGGCATAAATAAGCAGATTTCTCTTTTAAAATAAGTAAATCCTTCACAAACACTCTCAAAGTCATTTAATCACGATGCTAGGCCTTAAAAATAGCAGCACAAAGAAAAAGATTGTATTTCGGAAAGACCTATATATATGTCCGAGGCATTTAATATCCTGATTGAGAGAGGCATATATATGCCATTGGAAGTTAAGGGGGTTAAAGAATTTTTATATCATAAGAATTAAGAAAAAGCCCAAAACTGAGTTTTGAAAAATCATGAGAAAACAGATGTGTAGCAATTTGAACCAAATACTGCCATATTTTCATTAGATATAATACATATTCATTACATTTCATACAGCAACAAAAAGCTTCATGAATGAGTGCAAAATGATGAACCCAAACCAAAGCATGTCGATCATTTTGCCCCAATCTTTTGAGTTGCCAGATTATTGAGGTCCTGTCAATAGCTGATCTTGCATTTTAATGAGATGTGACATTGTCACTGAGGAGTTAATCATATGCTGGCCCATTTTTTGGGATAATCTTATTGCAAGTCATCAAACATGGTGCATCATGTAGGGTGATGCCTCAGCGCCGGTTCCATGTTGGTGCATGTACCAACTCCTCACAGGTGTGCATGACATAAAAATGTTGTCTCAGGTGGCCTTAATGAGCCGGCAAGCTTCTCAATGTTTATTTTCCATTTCAATTGGCATTATGTTTTGAGTATGTATGTAAGCATTAGCATGGAGTGAAGCATAGAAACTAGTTGCAAATGTATATAGCTTAGAATTTATTGCTTAATTACTTATTAAAAATAATTGAAACATTAGTTATATAGAAGATAGTTCACATGCAGCAGACTTCAGAGCCAAAGAAAACAAAAGTACAATAGTGGAAGATGAAATTGCACCATTTGTTGGATAAACTATCAGTAAAGTACCTAAGTGATTTTAGTAATGGCAGTCAAAAGGACACAGAGATGCAATGATGATGAACATATTGTACAAGGAGTGCTATGTCAGCAGCATGATTCCAAACATAAGTTCACAATTTTTAAGGAGCATTTTTCTTTCAGAATTGGACTGTTCATTGGTTTTTGAATGACAATGAAATCAGATTATATGTGATAAAAAAAACACATGCAGAAGGGAGGGAGTTCAAAAGATAGTTAAAACAATGTAAAAATCAAACATTTCCATGAAAAATGTATAAACTATTTCTATCTGTAAAAATTGTAGGAAGAAACTTACAGCTAATTGCTTTGATTGAGTGAAGATGACAAGTAAAAAAAATTTGGAATATATAGTTTATGATAATATCACTGTAATTTGAAATAAACATTTGTCTGCAATAGTCTAATACAAAAATAATGTATCTTTTTATTCATTTTGATTCTTTTGTAAGAGTCACATGCCAGAGCACTGTGTGGCATTTGGAAAATAATTTTCAATGTAGATGCCTATCATACACTGGTGTGAAGTCAAAATAGTCTACAAGGAAAGAGATTTATAATACTTCACAATTAGTATGATACACATAATCATCTTTCATAAATATTTTTCAGTAATATTGTCATAAAAGTACGTTGGCTTCTGAGAATAATCTACTTTTACATCCAGTTATTAAGTATCAGCCTAATCTTGTACGACTGGCAGTCAATATATTAAAAGAAATCTTACAACAATAAAAACTGACTAATTTAATGAAAATATCAAATTGTAACAAAATAGCCATTAAATATAAATTTGTATAGTAATTTAAATTGCAGAATATTATGCAGAAAAACAGTACAATGAACTAATGGTGGATATTGTAGTTTTGAACCACTTTTAGTTGGCAAAGCAACAATTGAGTTGGTATTTCCCTTCCAAAATTTTTGTATCAAATCATGAAAATTAATATACTTAACACATATCAAATAAAAAAATTACAAATTTCTGATAATAAATTTAATAATATAAATGATGAAAACTGATTTTCAAATTCAACATATAGACCAGTTCCAGTTGTGTTGGTAATAAACTTATACAAGTATTACTACGACTGTAGTTTTATTACAGTCTTTTATAAAAAAAATACATATAATTCCTGAGCAGAATTGAAAATTTGATTACTATATATCAGAAGTATAATAATTGCGATGAACTATATACCAGTTAAATATGCCTTAAAAACCTACCATTTTTTATATTACTAGAACTTTCACAAGAATTCAGATTTTCTACTAGAGGTTTGCCTCTAATACTTGGCTGTCCATGTCGTCTCCAAAAACAAGATTGAATTCTATCAACACAAAGGATATTATCATTACATTGTATTTCCTTTTCGGTAATGTCTTTTTTTTCCACCTGTACAGATAACAGAATTAAATGATTTTATTTTAATATTAAAAATACAACAAAAAACAAAAACTGTTTTATCAACAAATATGGCATGAATTTCTAGAAATATTCAGAGTAAAATGAAATTTTTGAGATAAGTTGATTGGCTTGAGTTTTAATACAGCGAATCCTCATAGAACACATTGTGCCAAATATGTGATGAAAAACAGTTTTTTAAGTAAAAATTTAAAATGTAATTTTCTGTAATAGAAAATATAAAGATATCAAAACCTAACAAAAACTTATGATACATATAAAATAGAAAAACTTATGATAATATCAGTACATTGTAAACTACATTAAATAGTAAAATTTATTAAAATCATATAAACTAGAGTAGAAATTTATATACAGAATAAAACGTTAAAATAATGATTCATGGGGAAAGTAAAAACCTTATAAAATAATAATATTAAATATAAAATAAGAGCAAAAAACATCCAACTATTTTATTTTTTTCCGATTCGAACTCCGCAAATGTCAATAAGATGAATGCTCCATACTTAGCCATATTGGTTCTTACATGGATTTAACCACATTATACCCTCCTTCTCTAAAATATTTTGGTGTAGGAGCCCTTTTTGTCAGTTAATATGATGTTAGTTTGATTTCAGTTCTCCTGTTTTTCATATATTTCTTAAGTATAAAATTTGAGAGGTTTGTCAAATGTAGCTTTAAGTTTTTTACTTATACCCAATATAGAAATCTTAGAATATACATATGCGTATATATGACAGCATAGATGAATCTTAATTTATATCAATTTATAATCAAATGTAACATATGCTATTGAAACATTTTACGGATATGATACAATGTATAAAATATTTACTAAAGCAGTAAATATCAAGCCAAAAAAAGTAGACATATTTTGGACAATGGTTTCAAATATTTCAAATGCAGAGATATTCTTTTTATAATATTTTGATCTGTTTGTATGGTAATTGAAATAGTTGAACCAAAAGTTTATAAGCTCTTATAAAAGAATCATTTTGATTAGTTTCTATTTCTTGGATTTTTTTTCTGTTTACCTTTGAATAGGAAAATCAACTGTGGCAATCTTAGGCAGTTTGTTCAAATATCTAATACTTATAATTTCAAATACTTGGGAAATCTTATTAAGCAGTTAAGACAGCCTATCTCAATTAATAGAGAAGAATTGAAAGTTAAAATGAAATATTTAGTATGAAAAATGGTTTCATCTCTAAAACTATGATCCTTTTGACCCAAGCAACATTTTGATTAGAAAATCAATCAAGAATTTCTGCTCAGAGAATTTTCAGAGACAAAAAACAGATCAGATTAAAAAATAACATCACAACATGAATATAATGTATGAAGTGGATAATTTAAAAAGTATTTTTGCTTAAAAATTAGATTGCAGAGTAGATGCAAAGGGTAATTCATTGAATCATAATTGTTTGAATGGATTTTGGTTCATCACTTTATCTTTGAAGAGTCCTATGGTAAATAGAGATTTTAAAAACATTTCTCTTTTAGACAAGGTAAGTACAAGGGGTGATCAAATGAAAAGGAACGAAACGACATAAAAATGAAACAGTTAAATATTTGCATATTCCGCCAAGGGAGAATGTAGCGAGACATCTCGGGATGCCATTGGAGACTCTGACTGGGATCGGATCATGCGCGGGTGCCTGCATGCGCAGGAGAGAGCAAAGGCTCTTATAAAAAGCGGCGTCCAACTGATGCGAGCACAGAATTACTCGAGCACAGAAAAAGCATTAACTCCGATGTGTACTGTGAGACACTCCGACGCCTACGCAGGTCCATCAAGAACAAAAGACCGGGGCTGCTCACGGAGGGTGTGCTTCTGCTCCATGATAACGCGCGTCCACACGTCTCCAGAGTCACAAAAATGGAACTAGACAAGTTCAAATGGGAGACGTTGGACCATCCGTCCTACAGTCCGGACATGTCACCCTGCGATTTGCATGTGTTTGGTCCACTGAAGAAACACCTGAAAGGGAAGCGCTTCAACTCGGACGACGTACTCAAGGACACTGTGAAGGACTGGGTCTCGTCACAGCCACAGGAATTCTGGGAACAAGGAATCCTGAGGCTTGTTCATCAATGGGATCGTTGTGCTCAGGCCTATGGTGTATATTTTGAATAAAGTCTATATTTGTACCCACCGTGTCGTTTCGTACCTTTTCATTTGATCACCCCTTGTATTAAGAGAATGTGAAAGAGCTGCAACTTTATCAATATTGAAAGAGGTGGATAAAACAGACTTCATTACGACACACACTAAAAGACGGATTCATTAAAAAGAAAAAGCATAAATCCAGGTACACTTCCCTCTACCATGGAATTCAATAAAGAAGGCAGTCTACTGGTGAAGTGGCAACTGCCTTGCTTGTCATTTACCAAAATGTCACCTATGATTTAGTAGTATAGCAATCCAGATGAGGATCTATTAGGAAGGTAATCCTAACTGCAGTGCTAAACCTAAAGCAATGTATCTTTGAGGACTTAGAATAGAACTTTTCACCAGCTGGTTGAAAGAATTCCTGAGGTAATCATAGCTCATTCCTCCCATACATCTACTGTGAAACATGGATCAAAGAGAATGAAAAAAGTATCCCCAGGAGATTATTTTTCTCCCTTGTGGTATGCACAGCAAAAATTCAAAAAGCCAAAAGTGTTGGTAAGAAATACAGAAGTCAAATAGCAAAAATAAAAGACATTATGGGAAAAAATGCTTAACCAAAACTATAATTAAAATGCAAATATCATATAAATAGTGATTAAATAATTAAGTTTATCAATAAATAACTTTTGCATATATATATCTGATTTGGAGATTAGATGAAGAAAAAGTAAAAATTGATTGACAAAAATAAAAAAAGAGGTTTACCTGTAGGGTGTATATATCAGTTATGTTTTCTAAAAAGAGAGTAAACTCTATGGGTGAGAGGATAGATCATTAGGGTACTTTTGGGTTATGATTTTCATACTAAAAAGAAGTTAAGCCCCTCAGGATAAAAACTTTCCCAGTATTGAGTTGTATAACTTACACAACTTTTAATTAAATAAAATACAGGCTATTTAAAATATACAAACTTTTTGTTGTTCATATGAGAAAAATGTGAAACAATATATTTTAAATAATTTCAAAGTTTTGTGGATTGGATTAAATACAAATTTTGTTTGTATTTAATACATATTATGCAACTTTTCAGTCTATAAAGGTTTTGAAATGGCAAATTCAAAGTAATATGCAAATCAAACTCATTGTCAGAAATTAAGTAAATTACATGTAAAATGGAGGAGGAATCTTCTTTTCAATCTTTTTCTTTCCCTTCAATAATTTTCATACTAAATTAAATACACAGCAGCGGAAATATTTTTTATGACTTAATGTGATGCAGCTTAATAAAAATTTGATATAATTAAATGAATGCTTACATTGTTAAAATTAAACATTTCTTTACAAATCATGCCAAAAAGTATCACATAATTACAAATATTACTAATTGAAAAAAAGTTTGCAAAAAAAAAAATCATGGAATTTTTATTTATTTATAACGTTTAGTTTTAATATTCAGAATAATCATACTTAATATACAACCTTACGACTTTACCAGTCAGTTGTAGAAATAGATTAACACAGAAATAAAAAATGGAAAGAAACCCAGTGTTTATGTGTGCTCAAAGATTATTATTTTCACTATTCTTGAAGGTTTTTTTTGGTCTTAATATCCAGTTAAGTGAGTAACGTAATGTGCACCCTCGCATCATGGGGAGGGGGCAGGGTTCTAGGGGCCCAAAGCCTATGCTATGCCATGATTTTGTAATTCCTTGTAAGATCCGGCTTGGGGCCTAAAACTAGACATTGCAGGGGGGCCCCAATATTCTCCGTTATACCACTGAATTAAGTGATTTATGCACCTACGCAATATATACTTTAAAAAGGCTCAACTATATTTGTATAAGTACATACAATACAAAATAAAAGTTTGACAAATTAAATAAGATGGTTTAAACAAGCAAAAGAAAACATCTTACCCAATCATCTGGCAGAATATCTGGTCGTTTTCTTCCACGCCAATTATTTTTTAAATCAGGATTTCGAACTGGATATGTTGATTTATATATAATATCAAGAGATTCTTCTTGCTTTGTTTCAAAATCATTCTATTACACAAATATACATATTTTTACATTGGTTATCTATCAATCTGCTAAACTTCTGAGGTAATCAAAACAAACAACAAAGAAAGGAAAGAAATAATAAACAAAGTTTACTATACAGAAATATGTGTTTAGAACACTAGATCAGCGATACTCAACTTGTGGCCTGTCGGCCTTTTCTGAGTGGTCTGGTTGCAGGCAAGTGATAATAAAGGAATTCAATTATTTAAGCACTATGTACTAAACATTTAGTTGGAAATTCTATCAGTCAAGCAATTACATCAATCAATTTTGTTATACATTAGCTTTTTATGATAGTATTGTAAACAAGAGGCCTGGTCATGGATGAAAGGAAAGTGAAATTATCCTATTAATCAGTTGAAAAGTGCATAAAAGTAAATAATGCTTTGTATGTGTTTGATAGAAAGGTTAATATAACATTAAAACAAATAAAAAATGAATTTGAATATTTTGATGAATTTTTCTTTGAGTACCCCTGCACTAGATATTAAATTCATTCTTAGAACTAAAATAATTCATTATTATAAGTGATTCCACAGGATTAAAATTACTTTTGTTTAAAGATTAAGGTGTACACCAAGTGAACTTTTCAATTTAAAAAATACTGAGTTAGAGCATATTTCAACTTCAGTTGTACAAGAAAATGAAACTTTAGTAAAACAGATATTTTTGTTCAAATCAGTTTGACCTTTTCCATATAAGAAATGCTGCACATATCTGCCTTTTATTTTTTACTACATTTTTATTATTAAAGTATAAGAGAGTAATATAGATAGGAATCCATAAAACTTATACTACAGATTTTAAAACTACTTAAGAAAATTATTCAACAATGTTTAAAAGGAAAACATATGAATAGCACAATGGATAATTCATCCTGTTATTTTATATTAATATTTAACAGAACAGAGAGAGTTAGTTTTACAAGTTGATCTTATTGTCCAAATTATTTTTACAGATTAGGTTTTATTATTGGGAATAAAAAAAAACTTTCTTTTCAATATCAATAGCTATTTCACTTAATAATGCCTTAATCATAAAAAAAAAAAAAAAAACAATCATTCTAATAAAAAAATTCATATAAATAAATTTTTGAAATAAGACTGAAAAACAAGCTATATTATTTATTAAATAGACAATGTATATATGACAAATACTTAAAAATCTCAAAATAAAAATTTTAACAAATCCTGAAAAATTATATATATGTTTAATCATAGAAAAATATAGATAATACAATTTCATATGAAAATAAGAAATGAAAATATGGTTACTTCTCCAAGTTCAAAGTGCTTTAAGGACTTCAATTTTTTAATAACTTTGGGAGGTTCTCTTAATTTATTCTTATACAGATCTAAAGATATTAATGCAGTCATGTTTTCAAATGATTCAGGTAGAGATTCAATCTGGAAAAAAACAACAACAAAAAACAAAGATACAGCAACTTAGAAATAAATCAAAGAAAGAGATTATATGTAATACTGATAATTCAACCTATATATATATATATATAAAAATAGTTAAACCTTTTACACTTCGCAAAAAGCCTTACATGACTTTACTTAAGTGATAATAATACATGGTTAGGTATAAAACAAATCTGCATATAATTAAATAAAAATTATCATTACGGAAGTAAAATTGCTGCACACAAATTGTAGCTCAACCAGTAATTACACTAGGCAACAATCAAAATTGTTTCAGGCTAAAAAATAGTATATTATGAAGTATTTTGGTCTGCTAAACACGAAAATCACCATAAAAACTTCAGATTAGCTCTTGTTTTCAAGAATCAAAACTCGCTACTCATAAGTAGCAGTATTTTTACTCATCTTTACTTTCTGTGTATAATCTTTCTGATGTTCATTTGAGTGGGTAGGTGGAAGCTCTTGCCTCAGGAACGATTTTTATTTCAACGAAAGGTGTGTAACTGCACCACCTTTTTTCAGGTATGTTTTGAATCTAACCTAGAGTATCAGTAGAACAAAGAACAGGCAATAGTGCACGATTCAAGTGATATTTGCTGTTTTTTGTCTTACAACTCAAGGTAAATCAGTTCAACTATATTTAGGTCTCAAAGTGTGATATAAGGATTTTTAGACAACATAAAGGATGAGAACTATCAACAGTTGGTGAAAGAACTCCTACAAAATTTTCATGACCCAGGATGCAATATGTCTCTAAAAGATCCAATTTTTACATTCCCATCTTGATTTTTTCCCTAAGAACTGTGGAACTGTAAGCGATGTGAACATGATGAAAGGTTTCATCAAGATATCACAGCAATGGAACGTATATATCAGGGTTGTTGGGATGAATCAATGCAAACTACTGCTGGACAGGGATAACTCGGGCTTCAATATACAAGAGGCAATTCAAAAGGAAATGTTCACAGGAAATAAACTAAAAAATACAATTGATTTCTGATTATGAACATGGTTTATAGAAACATGACTTATTGTACTGTATGTATTAGTTAGTAATGTTTTGTTCTTCAAATTTACCAATAAATTGATGGATGGGCTGTGGTATATCATTTTTTTCAACCCGAAATTAGTAAGAATAGGCTATTTAAAACTAGGAAACAGACAAAAAGTTGTTTTTTGTTGCCTAGTGTTATTGATCAACACAAGCATAAGCAAAAAAAAAAAAAAAAACCCCTTATAAGTTATGTTTTTTTCTTTTATGTATAAATACTAGTTTATATTTAAAGGAAAGACCCTTATTGAAACCCTGTCAAAATAATTACTTTCAATAAATATCCCAAATGTATTAAAATACAAGTATTATAGCATTATACTTAGAATAAAAACTAGAATAAATTACAATAGCATGTACAATTTAAAGTAAAGAAAATTAAGCTTACCAAATTGTTATCCAATTTTAATTCCTCAATATTTTTCAACATACCAAAATGAATTGGTAAATGTGTTATGAAATTCATAGAAAGCAAGCATACTTTTAAATGCTGTAATTGAACAAAACTTTCAGGTAAAAACTTTAGCATATTATGACTTAAATCCAAATATGTGAGCCTCTCAAGTAGTCCAAACTCTTCTGGAAGTTCCTGTACGTGATTTTCATCAAGTTCAAGCTTAGTCAGATTTTTAAGATCACAGAATGTGTTTGGCAAATAAGCAATCTCGTTTCCATTAGAAATCATTACATTCCGCTCCAATTCATCAAATGAGCTACCTAAATCTAAACTAATTAGATTTTTCAATTTTCCAAAACTTTCGGGTAGAGCAGTTACATTATTCCCACTTAAATCTATTACTTCCAGATTGCTGCAACCATCTCCAAAATTATTAGGAAATGGTGTTCCTGCTAAATAATTATTTCTCAGATCTAATTCTTTAACATTTTCTAATTCTGAAAACCATGCAGGAATAGATGCAAGGTTATTATTTGATATATACAATTTTTGCAATGTCTTTAATGATAAGAATGAAATTGGTAATTCTTTTATTTTATTGTGATTTAAATGAAGTATTTCTAAAAAAGACAACTGTTCAAAACTTTTTGGTAAGCATTTCAAACAGTTATGAGAGAGATCTAATTTTTTTAAATGATTTAAATAGCCAAAATTTTCTGGCAGTGTTTCAATTGAGTTGTAGCTTAGATTCAAATGTGAAAGATATTTCAGATTGCCAAAAGTACTTGGAAGACTTTCGATATTATTTTCGTCAGCAATTAATTCAGTAAGTCTATCTAATAAATGAAAATTTTCTGGAAATTTCTTTAAATTATTACCAGTAATATGAATCCTTTGTAAGTTTTTTAATTCCACAAAGCTTTCAGGTAACTCAGAAAGATAATTTTCTTTTAAATACAATTCTGAGAGATCAGTTAATACACCTATATTAATCGGAAGTGTTTCTAACATGTTGCCATTCATTGATAAAAAATGTAAATGAGATAACTGTTCACAAAATATTGAAGGTAGGAAACTAATTTCATTAAAATCGATATTCAATCTTCGACAATCTGACTTTAAAACTGAATCAGGAACTTCTATTAGTTCATGAGATTTCATACAAATTTCATTCATTTTTGAACAGCCTGTGGAAAAAAAAATTAAGATTTAATTCATAAACATTTTAAATATATAAAATTGTTCATTACCATTAAAGCTGAACACACATTTTTATTTTAACAACACAATACCAATGTGAGTTTTAGTTAAAAATTACATAGTTATTACAGAAAAAAGAATAATGCATTCTAAGAACTTGAACAAATATCAATAAAAAGTTACTATTCATAATCTCTTATTCATACTGGAAATGTCAAAAATCTGTAAAATATGGAAGAGTATTTTACTAGAGCAAAAACAAAGGTAATCATAATGGGGAATGACCACAGATAGTAATATTTTTTGCATCGTAACTACATAATCGTAAATATTCGGTAATTTTGGAATAAAAAACATGTCTGATAGATTACAACCCAACCCTTCCTAAATAGGACTGAGTGAAAATACTTACATTTTTAAGAAAAAATCAATATCATTAGATTTACAAAATTAAGAGTACATATAGTGCATTGAAAGATTGGGGAAAACTAACTTATATATAGGAACAATTACTTCATTCCAAAATTCTATTTACTGTCTCAACAGCTACTTACTAGTAGTATCATAGTAATTATTTATTCAGCACATATTGCATGTTAAAATTTAGATTAGTGTCTTCATGAGTAAAGAACATTTTGTCTGCACTGAAATATCTGTTTTATAGAATGTATGATTCATTATTATTACTTTTTACATGAAAGAAATTGCAAATAAATGATGGAAAGTGTTAATATAGATTTTTTAATTTGGCAGGGATACTTACAAGGGAAGTTTTAAAACATGACCTGGGTCTTGGGTGAAAGGATCGCATATTGTTCTTAATTCGACCTCAATAAGATCATAACCCAAATAATTTTAATCATCAAATGTTATTCTCAGATATATTCTCTGAACAGAGTAATTTTGGGGGAAGAATTGCACCATATGTACAATATGGTCATTTACTGGATTCAGAACAAGCATCTGAAGAAACTTCTGAACAAGAAATAAATTTCAGCAAAATGAGTCTTTGATTACTGAATATTTTATTTTATTTTTCAAATGTTCATCAATCTGCTTTCCCAAAACTAGAAATGACACATTCAGAGTTATTAGAGTAGAGGGAAATGGATGCTATCCCAGTGTGATACAAAATCAAAAATCCTGAATCCGAAGAAACTAAAAAGAAGTTTTACTAAATTATATAAGAATAAAAAGAACATTGAACCATAAAAAAAAACAGGTTTGTATTACATAACCTCGGGGAAACGAAATAACTGTTTTTGCAATTGCTGTAGGAAAAATATCTACTTAAAGCATATGAATACTATCTGCTCTGAAAGTTTTGGAAACAGACTAAAATAACTGTCTACTATTCTTGATATTAATTACAAAATAAGTTTATCATTAATAAATATGCTCTACCTGTGTTTTATGAAAAAAAAAGGCAAAATTATATACACTTGCCTGCATACAGGCTATTTTGAAAGTATTATTATAGCATATTTATGCTATAATAATACTTTCAAAATCTTGCCTCAGAAAAAAAACATGCCTCTCAGGAATTCTTCAAAATTTCCTTTTTCAAATAAGAGCAACAAAATTCACTTGAACATGAAACAAGTAATATAAAAATTTTTTTTATAGTCAATTCCTACTTTGAATGGATGAATAGAAAGTATTTTATTAAAACGATTGAAGATTTGAACAATATATATCTATACATAAATATATATATGCATAAATAAATATATATATACATAAATAAATATATATATACATAAATAAATATATATATACATAGGGAGAGAGCAAACTAATAGTAGGAATTGAAAAAAGAGCATGATTTGTCTGCATTGTTGTAACAATGCACACCCGGTTCAGCTAGTTTCACTAAAAACTGGTTTTCAATGCCAACTTTTGTTATTGTTTTAACAGTTACATTGTTACAACAATGGAGACAAATTTAAGTTGGCATCGAAAACCAGTAATTAATTTAACTAATTAATATTTAAAAAAACTATATTAACATCAAGTGTCATCCACTACAAGTTTGAAAAAAAATTATTTGAACTTGATTGGATGAATAGAAAATTTTTTATTAACAATTGAAAATTTGAACAAAAGATAAATATATATATAAATATAGAGAGAGTGTGAGCTAATAGTAGGAATTGAAAACAAGAATGACCAAATAATCACCAACCACCTCAAAAGTCAGTGTACACTTACAAAATAGAACTCTTAAAGACCTTTTATTATCAGATAATCAGACCAAGTCTTATTTTTAAGTAATACTTAGCTTCTATAATGATTTATTTGGAATTTGATATTTGAATGCTTGTGTGTGCTTCTTTGAATGTTTGTTGTATAACAGAAAAAAAAGATTGATGCATTTACAGAAAAAGAGATCTTACACCTTTAAAAAAAAGGGAAGTCTTTTAAATCAATAGGCTGAAACTGTTAATAGGAGCCATTCATTGATTCAAAAAGTGTTCATAAACTACCAATGAACAAAAATTTTAATGTCAAAGCCAAGATCCGGCCGCCTGTTTGCAGTGTCACCTCAAGAATCTTGCTGTGTAATATGCTCTGTAAAAATAAATCCAATACTATAAGCTACACAAATAGCTAAAAGCTGAAACATTGCAAAAAAGTATGACTTTAAACACAATTTAAAGAGAACTGAAAAAGGATGACTATCATAGTTGAATTGCACTCAAGAAGCCATTCATCTCTTGAGTGAACAGAGCTAAAAGACATTTGCCAAAAGAGGCCGAAATAGTACACATAATTACTGGAAAAATGTAATACATTCAATTGAAAGTAATTTTTGCATTACAAAGGACAAAAATATGCCTACACAGATCATAAGAAAATCTTTTTTCAACAATCAAATACTGAGGGGCATAAGTTTGGGGGTGCATAGGAAGACTTTGGGTTGGTAATCTGGAATTTATTGAGTCAACAATGTACAAAATTGATTACTCATCAAAGTAAAATATTAGGGTAAATAGCGAGAAACTTGCGGTGAGTGATGATTTTTACTTTCAGCAGGACAAAAGTACCAAGCAAATGGCTTACATTGTGAAGTCATGGTTGTTCTACCATGTACCCAAACCAATTCTGTAAGCCATCCCAGTTCCCAGACATAAGCACCATACAACATTTGTGGGATTTACTCAAGTGAATAATTGAGAAGAACGCAATAACATTCATAGAAATACTCAAATTGGTACTTATGTATTATCGTAACATTTGCCAACATTAAAGATACTTTGCCAAGTTGGCAACCCCAATTTTGTATGTGTTGTATGCTCTGAATTGGCAGTCATGTGCTTAGTTTCATGTAATGTCACCAATAGGTTGCGATAATACATAAGTATACCCTCAAATCTGTCATAGTAGAAGAATGGAACAAAATAACCTCAGAAAAGACAACTAAGCTAGTTGAATACCTGCCAAATGTGTTGAGAGAGAGTTACACCTTTAGTTACAATCCATTACCATAAAAATGTTTTCCAGAGTATGCAGACTTTTGACACAAATGATTTGTGTCATTCTCAAGTGAAAAAATTAGTATTATTTTATGTAACAATCAGGTGATTGTTGCAGTACTTATGTAATTATTGCAACAATGCAAACGTTTAAGCTAACTCGTATGCCAACGTTTAAGCTATTGGTTAAAGTGTAGTATGGAAGGGGGGGGGGGCTTGAAGATGTCAATTTCTTTTGGCGACCAAAATCGATCACCAAGCAACTTCACTTAGCGATAGGTGTCTGGACGCCAGAATGAATTCGTTATCTCACCATTTCTATATAAAAATCGACAAATACTAAGCCCCCCCCATACTATACTTGAGCTTCTGAATCAATAAAAATAGCATTGATTCAGAAAGACTCATTTAATTGGTGATCTTTGCATGAATATGAAAAATGGTCTTTTCTACCCAGACTTTCGGAGGCAAGTGCACTTTAAACTGAAATTATTAGATTGAGCCAATAACAATATTAGTTTAATTTGTTTGAAATAAATTTCATAATTTTAACTGTTGAATTCAATAAGCATCTTATACTTTTAAAGACATGTAGCAGTTACTTTAAAAATATTTTCGTAGTAGAATAAATGTGTTAAAAGTTTCCGGTGCTCTCAACAGAGGTTCCAGGTTAAACTTTACTTTTTTTACGCAAGTGCAAAAGAAAATAACATTATTACAAACCTTTTTTTTTTTAACAAATAAAATAAAATAGAAAAATGTGAACAATAACTTATGAAAAAGTCGTTGTTCTTTTATAATAATAAAAACATTTTCCGATATGATTCAAGAACAAGGATTGTTTACATTCTTGATCCGAATTT
Organism: Trichonephila clavata; assembly: GCA_019973975.1. Lineage (NCBI taxonomy): Eukaryota > Metazoa > Arthropoda > Arachnida > Araneae > Nephilidae > Trichonephila > Trichonephila clavata. The sequence continues at coordinate 42,266 of BMAO01021483.1, forward strand.
TAAGCAAAAGCAATAAAGTTTGTTACCTTGATTGATTGATTTCGTATTTGCGACATAAAGTGGTATACCGTTATTCGATGCTTTAAAATACAAGAGCAATTATATCACGTTATATCATCGAAATATTATCTAGTGAAGCTTTAATTTAATTAATTAATTAATTTAATGTAATTATCTAATGAACAGAGACATATAAAAGTTAAAATTGCCTGATTAAGAAATTATGTCTTTTAGGGTTTTCGAATGGTTAAAGCAGTGATTCCCAAAGTGGTCTATATAGACCAAATCCAAAAGGCCTTCCCTATAATACACTTGAGTCTTTTCGAATTTTCAACCGAATTGAACAATTTTCAAGATATTTTTGATTTTACTCTTCATATTAGCATAACGTCACTTGTTCGGTATGCAAGAATTTAATTATTCTTGCGCTTTTTGCAAAGATAGCATTTTTCAAGAAAATTACTTCTACTTCTGCTTGACCAAGTGTTTTATAAAAATAAATGTAAACAAAAACATTTGATATCTGATTTGCTGTAGAAGACATTTGAGAAAAGATGGGGAAGATAGGTCTCCAAATAAAAGCAGTATTAGAAAATGTTACCGATTTTCAAGCTTATGGTGAAGATTTCAGATGGTATTTGAAATTAAAATGCATGAATTGTGGTGAAGAACCGGAGAAATGGCAATATGTATCCTTTACTGAGAAATTGCCTTTAAAAGGCGGAAGGGGAGAAGCTAATTTCGTCAGCAAGTGCAAATTGTGTGCTCGGGAGAACTCAGTAGAGATTGTATTAGATTCTTTAAAAAAATATACAGCAGAAGATTCTGAAACTTTTAAAACTATTGTTGCCTTCGACTGTCGAGGTGTGGAACCAACTGATTTTTCTCCTAGAGTTGGATTTAGAGCTGTTGGTGAATCGTCGGGAACTGTATTCGAGGATATTAATTTAGAAGAGAAAGAATGGGTCGATTATGATGAGAAAGCAAATTTATCTGTATCTGTATGTGAACTGGAGCACAAATTTGTTAAATTCTGAAATATGTGAAGGTCATTTTCAATCTGTTTAATAAATTATTGAAATAATATGAGATAACTATGTTTTATTGCATTGGTAACAATAAAAATTTTTTACATGGGAACTTTAGTTTAGTATAAAGCCTTCTATATATCTGATAGGCATTTTTATGGTGCTATTTCTTGAAATTGGACACAAAATACGAGTAAAGTGTCTATATATTTCTCTGGTATACTTTCTAAAAATATCGTTATATATAACAATCATGTATTGAGTCTCCAAAATTTAAGTATAGTTTTTAGGAAAAAGTATTTCTTGAGTATGGATATTTTAAATTGTCAAATTTTTATTTTTTACAGAAATAATTTATTAATATTTTAATAGTTCAATTATTAAGCATAAAATGAGCATGAATATTTAAATTTAATGAGAAATAAAAAATGTATCTATTTTATACAAAAATTCTTATTTGAAATATTAAAGTAATGTGATAAGAATAGGATCTAGAATGTGATCATTTTTTAAGTAGTAAAATACTTGGAAGAAATTTTAGAGAATGGTGTAAATTTTTTGCAAATTTGATAAATTACTTTTTGAACAGTCTTATTGGATAGATAATTTTTTAAATTTTTACAGTGAATTAAGATGTGCTTGGAAAGCTTACCAAACTATGTTCTAAATTTAACCAAATATCCATGTTAATACATTTTGATATTTCAGTCATACAAAGTATTGACCCATATTTTATTGTATATAATGTGTAGAATGTTTCATTTCCCACATTTTAATGCCATATAAATCAGTGTCTATATATTTTATAGAAGAAATAGTATATTTATTGTCTGTATCTAATGTGACAATAATAATAATCAGACAATTTTTTTCATATCGGAAAATGCATTAAAAGTGATTCAAATAATATGTTAAGAAATTTCGTAAATCTTGGAATTAATGCTGTAGTATGAAATGGATAATATTCAATCTTTATGAAATATAAAATTTATCCTACATTTTCCCTAAAAAATGGCACAGTATAAAGTTAAAAAAACTCTTCATACTCTCTTATAAAGTTTGTAATTTGTTGAAAATGCTATGAAGAAAAAATTGTGATTTAAAAGTATTTTTACTTGATAACATACACAAGCATTTAAATCATTCTGTAATGTTTAAAGCGCAAAAGTATATGAGACAGCAAATGGGATGCTTGCTCTAATATAAAGGGATTTATTCAGCTAGATCTTTCTTTAAATGATATTGAAACATATGTGAATGTGTTTTCAAAATGTTAAGAAACTATTTATTTTATAAATATAAAAGCTGAATAACTGAGCTATTCATTTAATTATATACTAGAATAAAACTTGAAATATGATAAGTATTTTTATATATTGGGGTGAAGAATTATGTATTGTGAATTTATAGTTTGTTATATTCAAAATGATTTTAACAGAGCTCCTTAATTATAAATTAAATAAACTAACATAATTTGGTGTGTTTTAAAATAATAAATAACAATTTTGTGTCAGATGGATAGGTTTGAGTGAGAATTTAATATTTCATTTCATGTTTTTTAACTATACAGTATAAGTATGAAATTAAAGACACACACATATAATATCCAAAAAATTTACTGATTTCTATTTCTAATGTAAACAATTTTTAGTTAATATATCTCATTATAAGCAAATCATAAAATTTTTTAGATTAAATAGCATTTCTTTGTAAAACAATTTTAAAAAAAATCAAAATTGAATGTTTTATAAATAGTGTATCAATGATTACTCACTTAAAAGAACATATTAATCTTATGTAGGTTATCTCTACTGCAATTATTCATTTAGATTGAAGTCTTTAATTTTTTAAAGTATTTCTGAATATGAATGTATACTAGCCGAGCTTCTAACTTAAGAGAATATAGTTAAAACTTGTACAAAAAGAATTTTTTTGTGTGTATATATGGGTGAAAAGAATACATTATATTATCCAGCTATCTTCCATAAAAGTTTGAATGCAAATATATACAGTCAACCCTCCTATAACGCGGTACTCTTACAACGCGGTTTCCGTTCAACAACGTCCCGTCAGTTCTTTCCGTGCACCCAATGAATGATTTTAACTGTATATGTAACATTACACAATACTGTAAGTAATATTTTTCAATTGTTCTAATTTAATAATAATAAAGTAATTATTAACCCTAGATTTGCATCATGCCTAACACAAAAGAAACAAGGAAAGGATTAAAAAAAGAAAGTTTATATCGCTTGAAGATAAAATCCAAATTTTAAATCGCTTAGAAGGCGGGGGGGGGGGGAATATCATCTGTTGCAAAATCAAGAAATTTGAATGAATCTACAATTCGAACCTTAAAGAAAAATGCAGATAATATAAGGAAAACTGTGGCAGGTGGCTGTCCGTTAGGTGCGAAACGTGTTACTCGCACACGAAATTCTAATATGGTTAAAATGGAACGGGCGTTAATGATCTAGTAGGAAGACTGTATAGACAAAAAGATTCCTATCAGTAGAAATCTTATCAAGCAGAAAGCACTTAAAATCTACGAACATTTAAGGAATATTGGGCATTCTTATGCAGGGTTAGAAAATCATTCGTTTGTCGCAAGTAAAGGGTGGTTTGAAAAACTAAAAAAAAAAAAAAAGGTACACATTGCGCAATATTAAGTTTCAAGGAGAACAGGTCTCAGCAGATGCTGAGGCTGCCGAAAATTATAAGCTGGAATTATCAATGAAGGAGGTTATTTCCCTGATCAGATTTTTAACGCCGATGAGACAGCATTATATTGGAAGAAACTACCATCTAGGACCTTCATTTCGAAAAATCAAATGCGTGCTCAGGGGTTTAAACCTTCAGAAGAACGTATCACCCTTCATGTGTGCAGCAATCTATCAGGGAGCCTGGTGATAAAACCAATGATAATAAATCGTTCTTCAACTCCCCGTGTAATGAAAAACATTAATAAGACCCAATTGCCTGCATTCTGGCGATCTAATAAGAAAGCTTGGATGACTCAAGATTTATTTAAGTCTTGGTTTTGTAATTGTTTTATCCCGGCAGGGCGAGTTAGGCGACTCATATCTGATAGGGAAGATGAGTGTTGAAAGATTACATAATTTTACAAAAGTCTTTCTTGTTTTTGTTGGAAAACAGTTTTTAGTTTAGTTTTTGTTTCATTTTTTTATCATTTCCTCATATGAACTCTTCAATTCAATAAAAATAATTTATCTTGTCTTTTGTATTTATTGGTCTCCATATAACGTGGTACGAATGATGTGATTTGTACTAATTCTGAGTTTTTTATAGCGCGGTTTCCATACAACGCGGTAGACGGTTTCCATAGGACGCGCTACGAATTAGCCTAGTTTGTACGGTTAAATCCGAGTTTCTTATAGCGCGGTTTCCATATAACGCGATACGCACTCACCGCGTTATTGACTGTACATATATTTTTTATTAGGTCAGCTTATCCATCCGATCTAAATTAGAGTACACATAGGTTTCTTAAAACAATTTTTACACAATGTTTTATCCTGTTAGGAATTAGTTTTCTATTTCCAGTTAAACACTGTAATGCTCTTTTATTTTTAATTTTTATGAAACTGAAAACCTTTAGAAATTTTTTGTTCTTTTTCATATTCAGACTGTTTTCAAGCATCATATGTGCCATCTGATATTTATTTTTATCTATGTTATTCTACTGAAATTTCATAGGAATAATATAATGAGGTAGTATCTATCAAAATAAGATTCTTGGAATAACAGAACTTTTTTTATATAAATTCCAAAATGCTGTAATGAAAACACTTACAACTCTTTTTGAAATTCCTTTTGAATCTGGAATTAGTTTGCAAGCTGATTAATTTCTTATTGTGCAAGCAAATGAGTATTTATGTGTCTCAATTACATATCCCTTACAATGTTATTCACCTTATATAAGGGGTGATCAAATGAAAAGGTACGAAACGACATAAAAATGAAACAGTTAAATATTTGCATATTCCGCCATGGGAGAATGTAGCGAGATATCTCGGGATGCCATTGGAGGCTCTGACTGGGATCGGATCATGCGCGGGTGCCCGCATGCGCAGGAGAGAGCGAAGGCTCTTATAAAAAGCGGCATCCAAATGATGCGGCAGTCCGTATGAGGACAGGATGGTGTTCGCGTTGCAAAATTCGACGATTGAGGAGCAGCGAAGTGTTATCCAATTTCTAACAGCGGAAGGTGTGAAACCGGCAGCTATTCATAGCCGGATGGTGACCGTTTACGGGAGAAATGTGTCTCTGACAAGTCTGTCAGAAAATGGAGTGCCCGTTTTCGTGCAGGCCGTGAGAGTGTGGGTGATGACCAGAGACCAGGCCAGGCAAACACTGTCATCACGAGCGATATCATCGACGAGGTGGACGACTTAGTGAGAAGTGATCGGCGTGTCACATTGCGAATGTTGGCGCTGAAGGTGGATGTCAGCTTGGAACCGTGTGGACAATTGTTCTCGACAGGTTGCGATTTTGGAAGGTGTGTGCCGCTTGGGTTCCGAAATAGCTCACCGACCAGCAAAAGAAACTGCGTATGGGACTAGCACTGTAACATCTGTTTCGGTATCAGAAAGACCCCGCTTTCATGAAGCGGATCGTCACAGGTGACGAGACCTGGTGCCATCATTACGAGCCAGAGACAAAGCGGGACAGCATGCAGTGGAAGCATGCGTCGTCACCTCCCCCTAAAAAGTTCAGAGTCGTGAAGTCAGCAGGCAAGGTGTTGCTCACTGTCTTTTTCAACGTTCAAGGTCCGCTACTTGAGGAATTCCTCGAGCACAGAAAAAGCATTAACTCCGATGTGTACTGTGAGACACTCCGACGCCTACGCAGGTCCATCAAGAATAAAAGACCAGGGCTGCTCACGGAGGGTGTGGTTCTGCTCCATGATAACACGCGTCCACACGTCTCCAGAGTCACAAAAATGGAACTAGACAAGTTCAAATGGGAGACGTTGGACCATCTGCCCTACATTCCGGACATGTCACCCTGCGATTTCCATGTGTTTGGTCCACTGAAGAAACACCTGAAAGGGAAGCGCTTCAACTCGGACGACGTACTCAATGACACTGTGAAGGACTGGGTCTCGTCACAGCCACAGGAATCCTGGGAACAAGGAATCCTGCGGCTTGTTCATCAGTGGGATCGTTGTGCTCAGGCCTATGGTGTATATTTTGAATAAAGTCTACATTTGTACCCCCCCGTGTCGTTTCGTACCTTTTCATTTGATCACCCCTTGTATATTGGTTTGGGAAAATAAGTGCAGCTCATTTTGTCTTGTAAAATAAGTTGGTAATTGCTACAGTAAAACAATGTTTCATTGGGAAGAAATGTATTCAATGAGTGAGAATTATATTAATGCCCCACTATAAAGCTGTGCAAAGGCTATTGGCGATGGATCTCGATATTATGAATCATGGTCAAGTGATGAGGCTGGGGAATTCTCCTCTCCTAACTTCCACACCAACGGAAGGATGTTTTTTTTTAGCCTCAACAGATTTAACATGCATTGACCCCCTCTACATGGTGGGTCTTCAATAGTACAAGGCTCAAACTTTTGATATGCCAGCCATGAGTCTGACCTTGACCATAGGCTACCACAGCCACAAAACTTATTAAGAGGGATACAATTGATAAAAAAAATATTTTAAACAAAATTGTGTATTCAGCATTCATTCTATGCTGGTTTAGCTGCATTGTTCATTTTTCGTCCCTAAAAATAGCTCTGTATATATTTATGTAATAACTATTTACTAAAGAATGAAACAAAAGAAAAAATTAAATCTTTTTAAAAATTTAAATTATATAACCTCTTTTTAATTTTAAAGTAAATATTTTTTTTTTAAAAAATTCATTCATTACACAAAATTAGTAGTGGCAATATGATTTTCAAGGCTTATTTGAATTTTTTTGTAAGTTCATTTCCTCTTGGATCATTAAGGTAAAAATAGTTTGAGACTTTTCAATGGATGTTCATCATTTTCATGATATTTCTAAGGATAAGGAAAGTTGAAATGTCATTTTCTTTTTGCAGGATTCTCACATTTGAGGTAAGACTATTTTGAATGATCTTGATTTAGGGTGGTATACCCTTTAGTCTCATAGTCGATGCACCTCTCTTCTTTGTTTTATTGATTATATTTCACTTAGTACTTGTCATTTTATTTCAGTGGAGGATGATTTTTTATTCTTGTTAATTTTATACTGTTCAATTTCACAAAGTTTTGATGAATTTTATATATTTTCTACATAATTTATGAGTATTGTATTATATCAACAAATGTCAAACCTTCTTACAAATCACCAATATTAATATTAAAAGTAGCAGTGATTAGAATAGCACTTAAAAAAGTAACTGAAATCACAAAGAAGTTTGAAATTCCACCCAGCATTTTGCCTTGACTTGTTTGAAAAATAAAGATTAGGTTTTGAAAAGCTAAAGTGGAAATGATTAAAAAAATAAAAATAAATAAAAGACATGACAATGTAGATGAGTTCTTAAGCAGTTTAAATAAAAGTAAATTCCAATTAGTGACTTATGAGTCAAGGCTGAACAATAACGATATTATATTCCTTTTTTAACTTCTGGTATTACAAAAATTTCGTCGTTAAGAAAACACAGGCTAATTTCAAAGTAGTGTGTGGAGAGAATAGTGATGTGTGAGTCTTCATGCAGATAATGGCTTGCAAAGATTTAGAAATTATTTAAGATAGGGAACCAAGAATATTTTAATGTGGAAAAGACAAAATTATTTTATAAGTGCACTCCAAACAAAACCCTTATTTTCAAAGAAGCATGTAGTGACAGAAAACTGTAAAAACCAAGTAAATGTTGCTTATTAAAGCTAATATGAACATAACTAAAATATTGTTTTTGTAAGCAATTTAGATGGTCAACATTGTTTTAAAAAAATGTAAAACTAAGCCTGCAGTCTATAAATTATAAAAAATGCTTTAATGATCAATTAACTTTTTAAAGGTAGACCTCTCCCAATTTCCCCCCTTTTTCTAAACATACATAATTTGGGTTCTTTTCTGGTTCCTTCAGCTTAGAATTATCTCAGTTGGATTGTACTTCGAAGAATGGTATGTGAATATAAAAATTTAACAATGAATTAAAATCTTTTAAACATTATGAAATATAGAAAGTTTTATTTTTGTTTAGGCTCCGCATGCAAAACTAAATTTTCATAAATAATTTTAATTTTCTAAGCTAGGTTTAACTTTCAACATAGAAAAAATATTAATGAAATTATTAGGTGCACCAGTATTACGTATATTTTTCTTAGTTAATATATCTTTTTTTTATGAATGAATAGACATGTTCTTGAGAGCAACCATAAATTTAATATATCATTAAAAGCATTGAATCTGCAAATGTTTTGAAAGCAGAAAGCTTTATAATTCTTGTAATAAAATATCCATAAAAATTACTTTATACTATACTTTTATTGGTAGTAAAACTTAAGAATGACTTCAGGACTTTTTTTTTTGGCAAAATACCAAAGGAGAAAATAAATATTCAACTAAAAATAACTTTATTGAATTCTTTCAAGTATTTCCCCCTAAACTAAATTATATTGACCTTTATTTTAATGAAGATTTATAGCATTTCTCTTCTCAGTTCAATTTACACATTGTTTGCTTTTAATTACATTTCTTTTACAACTATTTTTAAATAGTTTTGTTTATATGTGCTTGTTTTTGGAATGGAAGCAAATTAAATGTTTTATTTCAAAATAATGTGTTTTCATGCATACAATATGTGTCAAAGTAAAACAAAATCTCAAAATTTCTATTACATTGTGAATTATGAATGTCTTATTATTATCTGTTAAATTTAAATGCAATGATGATTTAAATGAAATACAATATTCTATGCAAAAGAATCATTTTGTACCCATCAAGATGCTGTATACAATCATGATTTTTATGAATCAAGTTTGTAAAAAAGTTTTGAAAAGTTAATTTCAATAAAATGTAAAGCAATATCTTTCATATGAAAAATGATTTTTCTTGTTTTTATTACTCTTGGCAACTGGCTATGCTTATGTTTCCATTGAAAGGTTGATCGACAATCTCTGCCAATAATTTCTACCAAGTCTGCTGGATTTATGCAAAAGATCCTTTGATACAAATATACTTCAAGGAAGCCAAATTATGAAGAAACAGTTCTTGAGATAAACATGGTAGTCCTACAACTGACAAATTCTGTGTGTGAATAATTTGTTTATATTTCAATTCTTTCCTAAATTTTTGAGTATAAATAAATTACTATAATACATCAATCCATAGATAAACACGTCTTACATTCTGTTCAAGTTTTATTTTACTTTAATACAAATTATAAGAGAAATTTATCACTGTTACAACATATTCATGAGTTAAATTGATTAGTTATGAAAGCAGGAATGCAAAAAGTAGTCATACAGTTTACTGGTAGCCAGTGACATACACAGATGAGGGGGATTGGGGATTAAAACTCCATTCATAGCCCAAGACATTTTATTTTTTAGCAAGTAGATAATTCAGCACTTTAAGTACTTGTTTTTTAGAATATACTTTTTGCTCCATAAAAGAAGTTTATATATATATAGTCTAAAAATAATAGTGTTATGGTGCTAAAAAGTTATCTTTCATAAATAATCATTTTGGTATTAAGATTCAGGCAAGAGAACTAAATTTTTCAAAAGATTAATATTTATTTTTGTAAATATTAATACTTTAAAATTCAAGTACTATTTTAATAAATGTAAAATTTAATTAAAAAGATTGAATGGCCTTTTTTTAATTTTTGTATTCTAACATTTTAGTAAAATTTGTTTCTTGCAAAAATGAAGAAATTACATAGAATTTATTATTTTACATATCAAGGTACTCAAAGTAATGTTTAGTCATAAAATAAGTTCAAAATAAATAAAACAGCTGAATAGTTGACAAAAATATAATTTATTTTAAAATATAAAAACTTAAACAAATTGTTTTGAACAATTATTATAACTCTTATATTCTTTCAAAGAAAAGAATTACAATATACAAAAATATATATAATTAATACTTGTGGTTAAAAATTTGATCCAGATTGACAAAAAGATTACAAATGCGATCTAGTCAACCAGGGAAAATCCTGTAAATAAAAAAAAAAGGAATGAATATATAAGAGAATATGAGACATAAATAATGTATTTTATTTTCTCTCTCATATAGATTTAGTTATAAATGATACAATGCATCGAATTACTTTTTGTTTGAAATATTCAAGGTACACAGTATTGGAAAACTGCACTCCAAAGGAAAGGAAAAGTATACAAATTTTATTTTATTTGTAAGTCAAGAGGTAAATGTTTTGCTTATCTGTTTAACTTTTTTGTGATGGATGTATCACATACACACCTTCCTTCTGATTGTGTTGGCATGAAGGTCAATGCAACTCTCCAAGGGAATGATTGGCTGATGAAATGTATTTCACATGACTAAGCCAAACTTGTTAAAAAAAATTTATAAATTTATCAATTGGTTTTCTTTTTTTCCCCTGCAATTTTAATTATAATGTAATCATAAATACAAAATATGAAGAAATTTAAAAAAAAAAATTATTGAAAACATATCCTTCCCCCCTGTTTTGTTCAAATAAAAAATAATTCATTCAAATATTTTGTTCCTTAGATTATTGGAAAAAATAAGCACTGTGCAATGAAGTATCTTTAGCATTTGAGGGTGTAAATGTTTATTTTATGACATACACGATAATAAAGACTGAAAATAATTTATGATGTAAAATACCTATCACTGATTTTGAACCTTTGCTATGTATATTATTTGGCAACTGCAGTGAGAATTTTAAATGGGACAATAAAGGGTCTCAGGCAAGTTGGTTCCAATGCATATTTCATAGAAATGACGGTGGAGTCATCAGAAAAACACAAAGTCTGGTATATATTGCTTTGTAGTTCATTACATAAATTATAATACAAGAACTATTTATGAAATTAGATAGCTCCAAAAGTAAGGAGAGAGAAAAGGCAAAACGTTTTTTTCAATATCAAGGCAGGGCAGAAGTATAGAAAAATTGGAAATAACTGTGTTAAACTGTAATGTCCCAGCACTTATTTTTTCAAACATAAAAGTAATAACAAAAGTTTAAAACATTTCTCTTTTTGTTATTAGAGATCAAAATTTTGTCCTCTTGATAATTTTAGTATTTATTTTTTTAGTAGAATATTTGAATATTTTACAATATAAGTAGCAAATAATAACTGTTCATTACAGATTTAAGAAATCTGTATAAAAAGTAAAAGGCCATAAAGAAAATCAGAATGCAAAAGTTTTCAAAAACACATTTTTTTGGGTAACTAATATACCATTCATATAAAATAAAAATATATGTTTGAGATTAATTACATAATGAACACCCTTTACCAAAAGAACATAAATGCATTATGTAACTCACAATTACCTTTCCAAATTAAAGATAATAAGTTTAAGTAACATACCTGAGGTTTCTTTTGAGATGATGGTGAAATTATAACATTAATAACACAAGGCTGTTTTACTTTCAAACACTCTTGCAAGGCATTTCTTAATTCTTCCACAGTCTTAACATTAAAACCTTTTCCTCCAAATATTTCACAAATTTTATCATATTTAGCGCTAAGTGAAAGTGAGTTTGGTGGAACACTATGAAAAAAAAATATAGTTATTGTTGAAATTAGACCAGATTGTAAAAGAGTATTTGGATACTAAAGGAAATTGCATGTGTATTAAAAGTACCATTTCTGAAACCTGAACATTAGCTAATTTTACTCAAAAAAGATTTAAAAAAAAAATCCAAAATATTTATTAGAAATTTTTGAAATTAACTGTATGATGATAATATTTCAAATTTCAAAATAAAAAAATTTTCATGTAATGATACACTTTATAGATTTTATTAATTTTTATATGTCCTACTTTTAGCCATTATTGAATACTAGATACTTACAAGAATATAAAATACTAGCTGTTACCCGCCCGCTTCGCTGGGTATTTCATGATGTTTTATAAATTTGCACTGCTTATATATATGTATAAATTATTGATATCGAAGCATTAAGAATTCGATTGTATTGAAAATATACTTATACCTTTAACTGTCGCAAAAAAAAAGGGCAGAACTCATCTAATTTGTATTTTCTAAAAATCTCTAAAATTGAAGTATAGAATGATGTTTGCTCTTTCGTAACCCCAAAAACCAAGTGGATTCCCGCAAAACCAATTTTTGGTGGATCTCTACTCCGTAAATTGAACATGCAAGCCAAATTTCAAGTCTAAATCTAACAGAAAAAAAGAAGTTTTACTATCAATATCCACGTAATCCCGTTGAGAGCCGTTTTCCAAAATAACCGCTCTTAGAGGATTTCAATTCAACACAAAAAAAATCCAAACCAAATTTCATTATTATAGTCCTTGTAGCTCGAAAAAAGTAATTTTTTTTGTCAATACGTCCCAGTAACCCCCTGCACACCCCTAAGAACTTGATTTGCTTAAAATACATTCTTAGTGGATCTCTATTCAACAAAAGAAACATGCTTAACAAATTTCAAGTATATGGGTCTAACAATTAAAAACATTAATTTTTTTCTGTAACTCCTCTTGACCCCTCGCAAACATCCTTAGGGGTCAATTTTCGTTTCACTCTTTGTTAGAGGAACTCTATTCCCCATGAAAGGAACATGCCTACCAATTTTCAAGCAGGATGATCAAATAGTTTAAAAATGGAAATGTTTATCGATTACGCCTCTTAAACTCCCGAAATTAAACTTGGTAGTTGATATTCGCAAAACCCATTTTGTAGCGGTTCTCTACTTTACGAAAGGAATCTGCTTATCAAATTTCAAGACTGTACATCTAACAGTTTAAAAATGGGGATAATTGTCTATAACGCCACTTGAGCCCCCGCAACGCCACTTCTGGGTCTGTTTTCACAAAACCCATTTTGTAGGGGAATTGCACTCTATGAAAGGAATCTGCTTAGCAAAATTTGAAGACTGTGCGTCCAATTAATTAAAAATGCAAAAAAATTATCAATAACGCCCCTTGAACCCCCGCAACGCCACCTAGGGGTCAATTTTCACAAAACATATTTTGTAGTGTATTTCTATCCTATGAGAGGAATCTGCTTACCAAATTTCAAGACTGTGAGTCTAATGGTTTAAAAATAGAAATAATTATTTATATCTGCCCTTAACCCCCTGCAACACCCCTTGGGTGTCAATTTTCTCCAAACCCGTTTTGTAGCGGATATTTACTCCATGAAAGAAACATTTCTACCAATTTTCAAGCAGCTAGGTCAAGTAGTTTAAAAACGAAAATATTTATCTATTACGCACTTATACACCGCAACGCCACTTAGAAGTCTGTTTTCACAAAACCTTCTTATAGCTGACTCTATTAAATAAATCTATTTATCAAATATAAAGACTGTGCTTCTAATAGTTTAAAAATGGAAATAATTATCTGTAACGCCCCTTAAGTCCCGCAACGCCACTTGGGGCAATTTTCACGAAACCCATTTTGTAGCGTATCTCTACCCTATGAGAGGAATCTGCTTACTAAGTTTCAAGACTGTACGTCTAATAACTTAAAAATCGGAATTTATAACGCCCCTTAAACCACCACCCCCGCAACACCCCTTGGGGGTCAATTTTCCCCAAATATGTTTTGTAGCGGATATTTACTCCATGAAAGAAACATTCCTACCAATTTTCAAGCAGGTAGGTCAAGTAGTTTAAAAACGAATATATTTATTTATTACGCCACTTAATCCCCTGCAACGCCACTTAGAGGACTGTTTTCACAAAACTTTCTTATAGCTGATCTCTACTCTATGAAAGAAATCTATTTATCAAATATAAAGACTGCGTCTAATAGTTTAAAAATGGAAATAATTATCTATAACGCCCCTTAAGTCCCGCAACGCCACTTGGAGGCAATTTACACGAAACCCATTTTGTAGCGTATCTCTACCCTATGAATAGGAATCTGCTTACTAAGTTTCAAGACTGTACGTCTAGTAACTTAAAAATCGGAATTTATAACGCCCCTTAAACCCTCCGCCCCCGCAACACCCCTTGTGGGTCAATTTTCCCAAAACCCATTTTGTAGCGGATATTTACTCCAGGAAAGCAACTTACCTACTAATTTTCAAGCAGGTAGGTGAAGTAGTTTAAAAACGGATATATTTATCTATTACGCCTCTTAATCCCCCACAACGCCACTTAGAAGTCTGTTTTCACAAAACCTGTTTTGTAACTGATCATTATTCTACGAAAGGAATCTATTTATATATATCAAATTTAAAGACAGTGCGTCAAATAGTTTAAAAATTGAAATAATTATCTATAACGCCCCCTAAGCCCCTGCAACGCCACTTGGGGGTCGATTTTCACCAAACTCATTTTGTAGCGGATCTGTACTCTCTGAAAGGAATCTGCTTACCCAATTTCAAGACTGTACATCAAGTAGTTTGAACATGGAAGCAATTATTTATATCGCCCCTTAACCCCCGTAACGCCCCTTTCGTTTCGAATTTCGGAAAATCCGTTCTTAGCTGACGTCTACTCTATGAAAGGAATATGTGTACCAAATTTCAAGTCTGTAGGTTGAATAGTTCCGGAGATATCGTGATTAGTCAGTCAGTCAGTCAGTCAGTCAGTCAGTCAGTCAGTCAGTCAGTGAGTGAGTCGCTTTTCTCCTTTATATATATAGATATTTGCAATGTGGAGAGACTAAACATGGTAATGCACATCAGAAAAAAAATAATCTAGGATTAAATTTTTTTAAGAAGGATCTCAAACTCTTAATCAGTTCTAGAATTTAAATTTTAATCACCATAACATTTGAAATTGAACACAAAATGAATGAATTGAAGTTTCTATTTTAGAATTTAAAGACATATTAATAAATTACCTAAATAATAACCATAAACCTTTTTGCATATTGGCACAGTTCAAAGATGAAATATTAATTTATAATTATACAGATTTCCTGCAGAATGAGACAATATGATGTTCTAATATAAAATGTACTCTTATTTTATGACCTACGTTACAATTAAAAGTAATTCATGTCTGCTTAGCATACCTAGTAACATATACTAGAGAACAAGTACAGGAAGAAATACATAACTAAAGTAATGCAAATAAATCAAAATTGAATAAAATATAGTATATATTATCAGTGCATTTAATTTACCTGAGGGCTAAGTGCATTTCTTCTTCATGCAAAGCTTTCATGCTATCTTCTTCAAGACCGAAATAAATTCCGCCATTGTTAAAAACTATCACAATTACAGGAAGACGATATCTAATACATTAAAATAATAAATTAACTTCATGCATACATAACCAAAGAAAAATACAAAATTTATAGTCAATGTTTAAATTTGAGTTAGAAAAAAAAATATATATAGTTTTTAAATTACTTAAAAAATGCTTTCTAAATCAATAAATGGTTTTTTACTTTTTGGGAAAGGGGGTTAATACATGGAAAAATGCTCTTTGTTTGTTTTTGAAGATTCATACAATGTGACTTATCAGAAATAATAAATTGAATAAATTGGCACATAAAGATAAAAGCTTTATTAATGCACTTGAAGCATTTTAGAAATTTACTTCAATTTTTAACCTAATTAAAAATCTTATTTCAACATTCATAAAATTGAATTATACAAATTTTTTAATACTGAATGAAATAACAAGTCTTGGTGAAAATTTATATATGTTGACTAACAATAGATTTCAATATATATATATATTTACAGTTTTGTTTCCAGCTCATTTTTTCAATTTTAAATTATATACAAAGATGCAGTATACAAATACTTCTTTAAATTTTGATACTAAAAAGTAGATTAAAAACACATTCACTTTTTAATTCAGTTTTACTTGAATATACACATATATACTAATAAGATAAAAATGTAAAGAAAGTTACATAAACACACAAAAACAAATTGAATTTTACCTTATTGTTAGTGCCAGTTTATTGTAAATTTTTTTCTTGGTATAATTTCTGTATTGCAATGTAAAATGTATAAAATAATTAAAAAACAAAACTAACATTACTTTAATGTGGTCCATACAAAGGTTAAGTAAATAAGAGTTAAATAAATTTGTTTTGCATCTGTTTCAACAGTCATCAATAACAGATATTTTAACGTTCAAAATCTTTCAATATATTTCTGTAGAAATATATAGTTTAGATCACAGGTTCCCAACCTTTTTTGAACCGGCGCCCACTTTTCTAGTGAATATTTTGATACCGTCCCCCTACCACTCCAGATAAATAAGAGTGTACATAATACATGGTGAAAACGAGAATTAAATTTTAAGAAAATATTCTATTACTAATAGAATATATATAATTTAAATTATTTTTTTTCTAAAGCTCACAATTTTTTTTAATGTGCGAATCTGAAATAGCTATTGCCACGAATATATTTAAATGTGTAATATATATTGAAGTCGTAGGTATGATATTTTTGGTATTGTAACGCTACTGAATTTCTTCTTTATTTAAAAGAGAGGAAAAAAAGTTTTAGCTTACCTGTTATAAAGACAGGCAGGTGTTTTGATGATACAAAGTAATTAATTAATAATTAACTATTGCTTTCTAAATAAATAAGTCAGTTTCAGCCTTCAAAGAATCACACATTAATTCCTGGTTAAAATATCTAATTATCTTTCTTGGATAATATACGAAATGAAATGTAGTGGAAGAAGCATTTTTACTACTGCTCACAGACAAAGACAACATGTACACTACATCATAAACAGCTATATACATCAAAGTGGGGAAAAAATGCTGAGTGTGCAAATTAGCGCCAGTGAGTCTTAGTTTACGACTCTTCAAATCTATAAGTAATGGAAAGGAAATACATGTACATAATTAAATATTCGAATGAGAAACTTGTTATAGTAGCTCGCATATTATATTGGCAGCAGATATGACCCTACCCTATTTCTTTGTTTAAAGAAGACTGTTTGCATGAGAACAATCAAAACACAAACTTAATTATATTGAAAAGTATTTTTTATTAATATTTAAAGACACAGATTTCTAACTTAACTAATGAGAAGGTTGAATTTTATGCATTTTAAGAAGTTCGTTAATATCAGGCTCAATTTGACTTTAAGTCGCCATATTCAGTAACATGGAGCCGATTTCTCTTTTTGGTTACCAATGTTGGCACTAAATCCACATACTTCTAAATATGAAGATGGAAATGCTATCAGAAATCTTTGAACAATCGACCATAATCCTGGGTACAGTTGTGAAATTGACTTCTGTAGCCAAAACTCTTGGTAGCCATTCTTGAATTTAATTTTTAATTCCTCATTTATCGTCAGTTCTATTAGTTCTTCTTCTAACTGGGATGATCCTGCTGTGTTGACATTTGAAAAAGGATCCAAAACCCAGTCTGGTATGTCCAAGTTCAAAATGTTTTGGAATCGTTCCTTGAAGACACTGTGGAGGTTTTACAAGTGTTGACAGTAAACAAGCAAGTCATTGTGCTTGAATGATACTGCTGACAAATATGGAAAATTATTGAATTCGCATCTGCCAATCTTTCTTTTATATAATAGCAGTTTGGACATGAAAGCAGCAATGCTGCATTTAGTAGTTTAAGTCATCGCCTTGAAGTTGGAGACAGATATCGTTAAACAATTTATACAGGTCTACTAGGTACGCAATATCGCTTTTTAATGAGATGAGGTTATCGTGCAATCCCATGTTTTGGTTTCCAAGGAACTCTATCACAACCCAAACAGATTGTAAAACCGAGTCAGACAAGTACCTTTTGACAGCCAGCACACCTTTGTGTGAAGCAGCAATCGGTTAAAATCATCATCATTGGCAATGCAAAACTGACTAAATAATCTGTCATTCAACAAGTTACTTCTGATTTTATTAACTGCTATGATAACATACTGTAGTGATGTATGGAGGCATTCACTCAAATTTTTTCGCAACCAAATGCTGGCGATGAATTACGCAATGCACATCAAGTACGTCAGGAACTTTATTTTTTAAGCACGCTATGAAGCCTTTGTGATGCCCTGTCATTGCCGGTGCGCCATCTGTAGCAACTGACAAAATATTATTAAAAGGGATTTTCTTTTCCTCAAAAAACTTTTCCAGTGTATTAAATATGGTTTCTCCTTTTGAACTGTTTCCAAATTGGTAGCAAACAACATTTCTTGACATATTTTTTGAACTTTGATAAACCTGACATATGACAATAACAATACCTCATTGGTTGGTAAAGTAGATTCATCCAGCTGAATTAAAAATTGACAAGTCTGCAAATGATTGCACAACGATTCTTCAATTCGTCTTTGCACAGAACTATTGCTCAAAGGAATTTTTCGGATAATATCTGCAGCTGGTTTATGAAGCACAGTGTTTATTACTTCTTTAACTGCTGGTAAAATTAAATCTTCTCCTATTGTATGTGGCTTGCCTGCTTTAGCAATCAACAATGAGATATTGTACGAAGCTCGAAGTCCGTTATCGTCTTGCTTAGAAGCTGATGAAAAACATTTTGATATAGATGGCTGATTTTCAAACTTCTTTTTCATATCTAGAAAATAGGTCATATCTTTGTCTTTTTATATGGATGTATTTTATTAAGATATTCTTGAAGCCTAGAAGGTTTAATCGCTTCATTTGAAAATGTTTTTTTTTTGACAAATAAGGCCCATTGGCGATGATGGATTTGTGGGATTTTCAATAAATCGGTATTGTATATAATCCACACTGTACTGCCGTCTCTTCTTTTTTTGCTTCCGACATGGGGTTTTCTTTACTTATACTTGATCCAAGTTAAAGGAGGTATCTCTCAAAAGTGAAAAAATCAACTTAAAAATTCTATCATCAATTGCCAGCAATCATGCTATTGAAAAATAAAATGAGCAATCACTTCCTTAATTAGGTTCGAGACACGCATCGACAGGAAAAAGATAAACATGCAGTGACTTGTTCATAACATCCAGCGAGAGGTCAAAGGAGATACGTCAACTAATTGTGGTTAGAACGGAATTACAGACAGATAATACTAACAATTTTCTTGCAGGATTGCAAAAATCACGTTATTTATCAAAAAATTATTATAATTGAATTGCTACAAGCATTTTTTGCTATTTTTTTTTATAATTTTACATGTATTAAAATCAGATATTTCATGTGACGTTGGACGAGATTTGAAAAGTTTTAATTTAATATTTTCTATATCATTCATTTTATTGTAGGTCTGAATGAAATTTAAAATTTTCAATATAATTCAATTTAATGAATCTAAGTTTTTCATACAGTTCCCGAACTACCGAAAAATGTGAATTTTCGCACACGTAATAGAAATGATTTAAATGCATACACTCAACATAAGATAAACAGTATTCAAGTTTGCTTTTTAGCGCGTTTTTCACATAGTGTAAAAAAAGCGCTATCAGGATGCAAATTTCGTCTGCGTCCTTGTTACATATTTTGTCGTACCTTTTTCTCAGCCAATAATTAACCGATTGACCTCGGGTTTTCGGCATTTGGTCGCATTTGTACCCTAGATGAGCCGAATCATATTTAAATTTAATAATAAAAATTTTTTTTTTAAAGTACAGTACTACTTTCTGTTAGTAAAAAGTTCATTAGTTGCATTATTGTAAAATACATGTGAAAAACGCGCTAAAATTACTTGGCCATGCCAATGATTGATATCTTGTTTTAGTACATAATCAGCGTGTTTTTGTAGTTTTTTAGACAAAATTAGTAAATCTGCCCGCACTCCTCCGTGCCATCTCAACGCCCCCTAATTTTCTCTGGGTCTTTTACCGCCCCCTGAAAGCCTCAAACGTCCCCAAGGGGGCGTTATCGCCCCCATTGAGAACCTATGGTTTAGATGGTTCATTTCTGTTATTTTCTATGAATCAAATTTTCTAATGAAACAAAGTATATTTACTGAAACATAAATTATAATTTAAATGTTTATTTTTGATTTAATATATTAAATCAAAGTATAATTTTGTGAATAGCTCCCTTACTATAATAGAATTTCTAAAGCAGTAATAAAAAAGTTTTGAATTTGATTAATCATTAATGTCAAATAATCAATATCACACCTATAAATGGTTCCCATTTCCATACCAGAAAAACCAAAAGCACTATCTCCTTGGATGCATATAACACGTTTTTCTGGAAAGTTGTCCTCACACCAAAGAGCTGCAGCAATAGCTGATCCTAGACCAACACCCATAGTACCAAATGTTCCAGCATCTAATCTATATAAATGGAAATAACAATTAAGTCAAAGAATATAAAACAAATTTCAAACATTTATTATTTTTAAATTCTTTTTACACAGTAATATTAATGTTTTGTTTTTTAAATTCTGAGATCAATATTGATACATGTTCTACAAAATGAAATGAGAAGCAAGTTTAAATTTATTCTTTGTTTATATTAGTTTTATTAATGAGATATTAAATAATAAGTAATTACAGAAAAATATTGAACCATTTACTGCAACTAATATATAAAAGTTTAATTATGTCAACTATTAAATGCATGACTTTATTAAGTAAAAATAATATATTTCACACATAAACAGTTATACTTAATTAGTTTTACTTCTAACAAACATATAAACAAAAACAAAAAATTGAATTATTTATAAAACTCAATAAATTCATAAAAGCAAAGCAGATCGAAATAATGTTATTAGTTTTGCTCATTCAAAATGTTGCAGAAATTAATTAAAAAATTATATATGTAGGAGATATTTCTTGTAGTTTGATTTTGATGTTTTAGTACTAATCAAATCAATTTCTTCAGTCATACCTAGTATGAATCTTTTGATAACTAAGACATTAATCTAATAAATACCTGTCATTAAATAATCACAAAAAAAGTTTTCTGGTCTCCAACAAATTCTTTATTACATTTCTAACTAATGAATTCTAGGACTGTTTTATCTTTAATTATTATTTTATCAATTTGAGCTTTGACATCATCACACAAAACATGAAGGAAAACATTAGGCCTTTAGTGCTTTTAAAATTCATACATCAATTTTAACATTTCATATTTTCTACTATTGTAACTGAAACTAAACTATAATTTTTGAAATTTTTTCATAAAATTTTACTACACATAATTGTTATACCTGAAGGATTCACCATCACATTTATTTTCAAGAAGACAGCTGAGAAACT
>BMAO01021484.1:0-24238 GCA_019973975.1 Trichonephila clavata
TTGTTTATACATAAATCATTATTTTCTATTATTTTTATAAATTATATGTAATTCAATAAGAAAAGTATATTTAAAATTAAGGATAATTAAATTGAATTTCTGAAAATTATTTCACTTTTTCTGATGGTACATTCTTAATATTGTACAATAAAGTAGATCAACATGTTATAGGCACTTCATATAAAAAAAGTATTTATTAAAAATTTTAATGTAAATTTTTAATATAGTACATATTTGCATTAATAATAACTTGTGATCCAAGTGTCGCATACCCATACACATGTTTTTTATTGCGTGATGTTATTTTTATAAAAGTTTTAATTTTTTTGTTTGATGCTTAATATAGCAACTGCTGAAGGTAACTTTTTAATATGCTGAAAGAGCTCTCAACACTTGTACAGTAATTGCAACTTAAGAAAAAAGTATTAAAACAATTAATACATGTAGAAATAACTCATTATATTTATTTTGCATGTATTGCAATATATCTTGTGTGTTATTTAAATCTCTTACATTCAAAATCAAATTTTGTTGCTAACTGATTTCATCTACATTTTTGTTGTAAACTTAACAAAAGTCTTGTAACTTTTTTCTAATTCATGTTTTTTCGCAGGTTTTTAAATCAGAATTAATATTTGGTATATTTATATAAATCTATTCATGTAAAACTGTATCAATATTGCAGTGTTATAGAAGTTACATGTAAATTTCTCTACTGGTTTTTTTATAATTTGCTAAGTGATGCACAATTCTATTTTTAGAGGTTTTTTTAAATTTTGTTTACAAATGATACATTAACACAGGGTCATATTTATTTATTCTATTGAACTAAAAAAAATTCCATTTATAGCTGTTCATATTATTTCATGGTTTCCACAAAGTGGGAGATTATTAAATGCTAAGAATTGAATGACAAATCTTTGAAATATCAATTTGAGTCGTTACATTTACTTATTTATAAAAACTTTGCCATGTTCAATTTTTTATTATTTTATTAGAATCATTTTAGATATCTTTATATGTATAAAGTATTTACATGTAATACTTTGTAAAAATAAAATTCATTTTCATCAAAGAACTGATACCAATGAAATAAAATATTAATTTGAATTTTAAGTGTAGGTAGGCAAACTTGACGTAAATGTAATATATTTTATAGACAATTGTTACTTTTCATCTCTAAATGCTGAAAAAAAATGAGAAAATTCATGCATAACATTTTTGATATATATAAATTCCCACCCGTGTGAAGAACGAGTATACAGCTAATAGCATAGTAGTACAAAGGGAAAAAAATTAAGAACTTTCTATAGTATTGATAAAGCAAACCACAAAATTACAGGATCATTTCAAATATCTTACACTGGTAAGCCACACTATTATAAAATATGCAATTCATGAAGTTGTAAAAAAAAATTTTCATCAGAGGATAAATATATATGAAATACTTCCCTATCACAACTCTTAATATTTTATGTACAAAATTATTTTAAAAAGCTTAACATTGTAAAACAGATACATCTATAAAATCCACAAATCATTATGAAATATCCATAATTACGAGAGGTGAGCAGAAAAAAAAGGTTATAAGTCGAATAAAAAATATTTATTTACAATAGACAGAAAATACAAAAAGGGAATTAAGAGGCATATTCACCTATCACATTTCGTCATAATCACCAAGTCTATTTAGGCATTTATCATAGAGAATGCAGAACCTACTTGTTTAATCAGTCTAGGTAGAAATCAGGTCCTTGTCTATTGAGCCAGTCTCAGTACATATCGCAGCACATCAGAAAATGATATACTGCGTGCTACCATAGCTCAATCCCAGCTCTGACGACATTTCAAGCAGAGTTACCGTTGATCAATCTAAGTAGTTTCTTCAATTCGTGCCGTGGTGATTTCTGTCCTTGCAACATGTTGTCTGCTTGTTGCAGATGCGGCACTTTTACTTCATAAAAATCATATCACGGCTTGCACTTCCAAACGATAACAATTTCCAAAGAGTCTTGCCATTTCAATCTGCATCATCCTGAACCATCTGGGCACTTTCACTATCTACCCACAAACCAGCTGTATACCAAGTAGCACGATCTGTCTCCACTTTTGCAGAAACCATCTTTGATTTCCGTTGGAACATAAACCGTTGCAAACACCTGCTTACAAAATGTTGGAGTGCCTCCAGCAAGACAAGTGCATGTTGCACTTATAACCTTAAGTTTAAAAAAAAGTATTAAATATTAAAAAGAAATAAATTCTAAAATTAGATTGTAAATTTATGAGTTTTCGGTATTTACATATTAGTCTACTGTTTAATAAATGTTGAAAGATTTGTACCAAAGTTAATTTTCAGCTTAATTTATATTCAATTATTTTATCTAAAGACCATAATTTAAATAAATAAATTATATGAATGAAAATTTTAAATAAGTGAAAATTAACAGTTTTTTTATATAAAAACACATCATAAAGTGCTTGATTTAAAAATACTATGCCTTATAAGAAAAATTAGTCACAATTTGGGAGAATCTTAAATGTAAACACAACATTTCTCCATATTGAATTTAAGTTTTAAATGAAAAAATTTACATTTCTTTATCAAAATGGTTTGGCATTTCTTGTCTTTACTTTTAATGTGTTGGAATCAAATTAGGATTTACTCATAAATAGCAATAACTATGTAATGACTAAAGCATAATAATGAATATTCATTAAAATAAAAAACAATGCAATTGATATTCAATGCTACTCTAAAATATAAGAATCAAATTATAAACTAATAATTAATAATATAGCTATTCAAAAAATTTAAATTTGTCCATTCACATTTCTTTTACAGAAGTTTAAAAAGCTGCTAAATTTGAATAGTTGCCATTACTTTTAATCTTTTAGAATCAACTTACAATTCAATGATAAATAACAATATTAATGTTATTAAAACCTATTTTGTTTTTTATAACAATGAGTTAAACTAAAGCATAAAGGAGTAAATAGCAATGCATTCATAATAGTTTCAGAAAGTATCTAAATTAGAACACAAAATAATTTATAACTTACCTCAGAAGTTGTTCTGATCTGAAAAAATGACTTGTACTTTACTCTCTTCATTTCTGCTTTTACAACGCTTTTGATAAAAAAAAATTAATACTTAACTGAGCAATCAGGCTCGGTAAGCGACATGTT
Organism: Trichonephila clavata; assembly: GCA_019973975.1. Classification (NCBI taxonomy): domain Eukaryota; kingdom Metazoa; phylum Arthropoda; class Arachnida; order Araneae; family Nephilidae; genus Trichonephila; species Trichonephila clavata. Next base: position 3,187 of record BMAO01021484.1, read on the forward strand.
ACTCACAAATTTGTCATCGAATAAAAAAAAACTACAAAATTAATTGAGAACTAAAATAACTCAGAGCTATATCTAAGTGAATCAAGAACTATAAACAAATACACCAGCTAACACTAGTCGAAGCAGACGAATACCTACTTTGATAAATAAATTACAAAAATTATGTAAAAAAGTTGTTAAGATTATTTCCTAACAAATATATACACTAGAATAATGCAAGAAATACAATGATATCACATATTTTAATTAGATAAAATTAAAGCTAAAGAATGTCAACAATTTGCTTATACGGTTTTACCACGGTAATGTAAAACACGTACAATTGTTGCCCAATTTGTCACGTGATTCCCGCTTGGCGTCTGTCTGGTGTGAATTTCGTCCATTATCAAATTCTTACAGAAAAAATGAATAATAATATTATTATGTATACAATTATTATTATACATAATAATAAAATAGTAAAATTAATTATATATATATATATATATATAAATAATAATATTATATATAATTATATATATATATATATATATATTATATATAATAATAAAATCGTAACGTAAAATTTATTAATAATAATAATAAAATTTAAAAAAATTAAATTAAACATTAAAAATTTTTTTTGTTTGTATTTATTTATAAGTTCTTGTTATTTGCTACACATTTTTAAATTACGAGGTCCGTCGCCAAAAGCCCTCGAGTAGCAGAAGAGTTCGAAGTTAATATTTACTCACTTATTCCTTCCACATATATTTTTTGGCTACACTATCTATAATCCCGTCAGCTTATTCCGTTTTTAAAATTCATGCAGTTATATTTAATGATAGTGATAGTATATATGAATTTACCTCATTTCTGTATCGAATGTCCACAAATTCCATCTAAACTTTTATTCAACTTCGACAGAATATTCTTGTAAGCCTTTTGAGGAAAGGCCAAAATGAATTTTCCGGAATGAGTCAGGAATTAAAAGACTAGGAGAGAAAGTTTAAATTTCACTTCCCAGTGGATGACATTAAACTAAGTTACATGAAACAGGGGGAAAGTTTCCTGGTTCGCAATCAAGCTCTGTTCGTGAGTCAACAGTTATCGTAAAATCAGAACGTCGAACACCGGAACGAAGCTCCTGCATTAGGTAAGAGGCATAATATTTGCTATGTTAAGGTGGGTGCCTCCACTTCAAAGTGATGCAGTCGTTATTAGATTAAATCCGTTCGCTGCTAAAGCGGTGAATAATTTAAAAAGGGATGTTTATATATTGCAAAATGTTAATGTAGAACGTCGAAATTTACGGAACTATTCCTAGAATTCAGGTCATTTTAATTTACTATTACTGTCAATTAGTTTGAGAAACTACATCCTCTAATATATCTATTCATAATAAATTCTTTGAATAGAATTATTATCCACAAAATTGGATTTTCTAAAATAAATTTCGCAATCTGTACTACAATTAAACAAAATGAGTATCAGTGTTGATGGTTCAAAGCAATAGTTTTGGCTTACAGAATTAAATAATTAACATAGTTAACCAAAAATTAATTTATAAATACACGGTGATCCAAAATTCATGGTACAATCTTTAGGAGTAGGTACAAGGCATTGTAACAATCATTTATTGGAAAAGGAATTGTCAGTTCACGGCACACGAAGCGCTATCTGTGTAATTAAAAGAGTAGAGTGTGTGTTTGTGTCTGTAGTAATGTATGTATAAACTGCGTCTGCGCAATCCCAATTGCGCTGCCTGAACAGCGCATGTCCCGCAACTCCAATGTAAATGTACAGAAGTTATGAGTTATTAATAAACGCTAGTCCACAAGAAAACTGTGTCATGAACAATATGTGTTAGAGACTCTTGAGTCCACTTAAGTGTTAGAACTATCGAATTAAACAGGAATGTGTGTATGGGTGCAAGTGACGCAGTGAGGCGCAAACACACAAAAAAAATAAGAGACAAAAGGAAAGACAAAGTGTTTATTGAATGCGTCGTTGACAAGTGTAATGTTTACAGTAATTGTTCAAAATTGCATCCAACAGTAGCGATACATGCTTGAAAGCGTCATTGATGTGATTGGCGTGTGTGCTCAAAGATTCCAGGTATTTCACGCTCACGTGCAGTAGCTTCGAATATTCGAGCAACGAGATCCTCATCTGATTCAAATGGAGTCGCATAAACAAGATTCTTTAGATGACCTCATAAAAAGTAATCGAGGTTCGATAAATCGAGAGTGGTCCACCACACTCCCAATCCCTCGCGCCCTAAGCGTGGCCTTCAGGTAAGTGTGCTCCTCGATGGAAAATTCTGTGATCCGGCGTTTGTCGATCTGAAACAGTGCGTGATTACATTCATAGAGCATCTTTGCCTTTACCATTTGCACGGTCGTTCATGAAATGCATGTCTGCTTTTTCAGAATAGGTAAAGTCTTCCATCGCAGATGTCAGTACAATTGCGAATGGCACTTTCCCGTATTGGGCTGACTCATGTTGAACGACGGCTAGACATCTACTGCCCTCTACCGGCAACGCAACCAACCGATAACTCCATTTCCCTTTTCTTTCATTTCACCTGCTTGAGCTTCACCGCGTCACTTACGCTCACACATTCCTATACAATAAATGATTGTTACAAAGTCCTGTATCTACCCTTAAAGTTTGTGCCATGAATTCAGGACCACCCTGTATAATTTTTCCTTACGGAATTCATATCTTGAGTATCTGATTCCGCAGTTTAGATTCAGGTAATTATAAATTTATTAATCTTTTGATTGAAAGTTCCCGAGTCGTAAGGGTTGTAAAAGTGGGTCTCTTAATGTTTAAAGACTACCTAAAACATTTGACGATAAAAATGTTTTTCTTCAACACTATTAAAAGCTTTTTCCACAAAATGATTATCTTTTCAAGTATAAAAGCATAAGAATCTTTTTTTTTTTAAAAATACATCATTCTTAAAAATGTAAAATGTATTTATTACAATAAAAAATGAATCACATGCCACACTTTTGTTTTATAAGGTATCCCAAAAACAATGCCTGAGCTCTGCATAGCCAGAGTCCTTGGGCGTAGATAAAAAATGCCTAGTGAAATGTACCTGTACTATCCATAGTTTACGAGAAAAATACGGTAAGTTATGATGATACATAGCAACTCATAATGGGGCTTTGTCGCATTTGCTTGCTGGATATGCCCAACTCCGGCCACTAGATAGCACATGTTGGTCTGGTTCTATGGCCTCTACTATCGCCGGATCTCACATCATTGGATTTTTTTTTCCTATGGGACAATTTCAAGGGTTTGGTGTATCGAAATGTAGTGACTCGTCTACATGTTGCTTTTACTTCAGTGAACACCGCTCTGTTGCGACATATGCACTCATCCCTTCAACAGAGCGCTCAAGCTTGCTTTGATATACATGGTAGACGCTTTGGATATATATATATATATATATATACAAATATAGTAATACCTCGAACTTAAGCACCAGGTGGGACTGAGTGAAAACCGCGTAAATTGGATTATAACCTCACACATTAATTCATATAAATTATTTTTAGTTGGGGACAGAAATGCAAGAAAATAATAATTTAGGGGAAAAAATGTTTAGTAAAATCTTAGGTAACACAGATACTACACAAAATCGCAAACCGAAGTTATTTTGATGTAGATGATTTCATAAAATCTGACGAAGTAGTCTGCAGGCTCAGAATTTTTTTATTTAAGGCAAAATTTCCTCGTAGCATGCTAACAATTTTTTGTACTCCATGTTTTGTTGCAAAAATACTTTCTTCATTGGGGTCTATATTTTCTACAATTTGTAAACTTTTTTCAATTAAATCGCGGCCTTCTGTCAAATTCCCATACGACATTCGATCTTCCTGATTGAATGCGTCTAAAGATTCAAATTCTTCAATGTGGTACTCTTGCTCATGTATTTCTATGAGAACATCAATTGTCAGCTCCTGATTGTGGGAATCCAACAGCTCTTGAACGTCATCACTATCCATTTCTAAATTTGTTTGCCTGACAAGATCGACAATTTCTTCAACAAAACACGAGTTGACGAGATTTTAAAATCTCTTAATTACAAGTTCGCGTAAATATAGGTCAGTGATGGCGAACCTATGACCCGTGGGTCAGCCACTGACCCACGCCTGCTAGACAACCAATTGTTTGCTTAAGTGGGTTTATTTAGATTTTCTAACTTGTGTGGATTATTTATATTCTATTTGTATTTTTTCAAGCCCTGTATTGACACAAAATCAATTTAAAGGCTGTCTATAACCTTTAGTTTGATCATTATAGTTCCAAAGTTACGAAAATGACAACAAATGTATATGAAGATATGTAGTATTTGAAATAAAGCAGAAGTGTTTACAAAATATCAAATAAAGTGTATAATTTTACTCACATTTGGTTTGTTGAAAAAAATCGACTAACAAAAGCAAATAATCATATTTAAAGAACTTTCTTCGGATGAAATGCACTTTTGTAAGGTTATGTTCAGTTATGTTTGTAGAAAGAGACTTCCATAGCACTTGTATCGTCTCCTCACTGTTTCACCCTATGAGATGCCAATGGGGGCCATGCATATGTCTTTTATTCTCTATAATAGCAATTTTTGGCTCGCAATTTAAGACGTTTGCCCCAGTCAGTACCAGTGTTGAACTTACATTTCGAACTATTTAAAAGTAATGTGTAGTATGTATGTATGTATGTATATGTGTGTATTAGATATGTTAATACAAAATTTCTTCTCAAATTATTGTATTTTAATTATAAATATTTATTTGTAGCCCTGTACTATGTCGGAGGTTAAAAAATTAAAAACACGCCGTACAAGTTCCTGGCTATATCAAGCTGAATGGTTTGATAAATATGGAGGAATTAAAATGAATAAAAAGATTATACGTATAATTTGTAATGAAAAAGTGACTGGATTAACATATAATGTAAAAAGACATTTTGAAACGTTACATTCTGATCTCGGCATGTCGACAAATGAAGAAAGAAAAACATATTTTTATTAAAAAAAAATAATAAGAGAGAATTTTTTCAAAGCAATGTTTAAAAAAGTTTTTGGTTCCAAAATTAACATTACAGCTGCAAGTTTCTAAGTTGCCCATTTCATTGCTCGCAACGGGAAACCTCTTTCAGCAGAAGGATTTGTAAAAAAAAAGCGTTATTAGAATGTAATCCTACATTGTTTGCTGATTTTAAAGAAAAATGCTTGATTATAAAGCGTATAAATGAGTTACCTATAAGTCGCAATATAATTAAAGATCAAGTAATAGAATTGGAAAATTTTTTTTTTTTTTTGCGTTAATACATAACGCTTTAAATTATGCAGAAATATATTCAATTGCCTTAGATGAGATAAATAATATAAATGGATATGCACAATTTGCTGTTTTTGCTCGAAAGGAAAGTGTACCAGTCTTGATATTTTTACAGAATTTGATATTGCATATAAAGAAATAGATACTGACTTCCAGAAAATAGTTTCTGTAACAACAGACGGTGCACCTAATATGGTAAGGGAAAACATTGGATTTATTCAGCATCTTAAGCAAAATATCTCACATTTCCTGACTGATTTTCATTGCATAATACACCAGCAAGTTTTATTTGTGAAGCAGAGTTTATAAAAACATTTTCCATTGTACTGTCAGTTGTTATAAAAATAATCAACTTTATAAACGTAAGAGCCTTCATAAAAGACAATTTGTATAATTCTTAGAGGAAATTGAATGCCAATATTCAGGGAATTTGACATACAATAACGGTGCTATGGCTTTTTTTCGGTGAAGTTCTTCATCTCTTTATAACGTTATTAGAAGAAATTAAGATCTTTTTAATTGAAAAAACAATAGTATTGGATAATTATCGAATATAAATTAATCAACTGATTTAATGTTTTTAGGAGACACTCAGAATTTTAATGAACTGAATAAAAACATGGAATAGTTGTTTTAACAACTTTTAAAAATATTAAAATATTTATGACGAAACTTGACATCTTTACTAAGGATTTGGAAATGAAAATCATGAAATATTTTCCTCAATTACAAAAACATTTTCAAAACGCAATAATTTTCGAAAACTCCGTTGACATTTAAGAAAATGCTACTAAAAATATGTAATGATTATGCTGGAAATAAAACAAGGTTTTGAAGAGAGATTCAATGAATTTAACAGTTTGGAAAATACATTTCACTTTATTTTATATCTATACAAAATAGAATTTGAAACAATGGTGTTAACCGAATTTATGTGGCTAGGTATGGAATTCGTTGAATTTCGAAGCAGCATAGTGTGTAAAACAAAATTTAAAGATTTGATTTCTGAAGTAGAAGGAGAAAAATTGCGTGAAAATCTTGCAGATACTATAGATCCCACAGAAAAAATTGAAAATATTATATTATACGTATGGGATTTTTTACCAAATAATTTATGTCTATGCAAAAACTAGTTAATATGTATGCTCTTTCAACGATGTTTGGGTACACATATTCGTGTGAAAAATTGTTTCTTCTTAAACCAGTGGTATTCAAACCGTGTTCCACGGAACCTTGGGGTTCCACGAAACAAACCCAAGGGGGTTTCGCGAGTTAAAAAATGGAAAGGAAAATTATAAATTGTGTATGCAAAATAGATTCATATTCTCTATCAAGTTTGTACAAACACGAAATATCTAAATCCTTGCTTGTCAGCGCAAATCACACGTACCACGGTAAAAAAATTTAATAAATATGCGATTCTGGACAGCCTCTTTTTTTGCGTATTTTTTAGTACTTTTAATTCTTTGCATATGCAAGTTGGGAGCCATTACAGGGGATACAGTATGGCAGAAATTAAACCTATTTAAACCTTCATTTGTGTTTCATGATATTCTTTAGAAAGAATGGGGCAAAATAATTTAGAAAAAATATTTTTTTTCAAAAAAAAAATAGTGGTTATGTTGTGGCAACTTGATTTCGGAATTTCTTATTTAGTTCCAGAATTCATACGGATAAGACAGAAATTTGAGAATCTTGATTTTGTGTTAAAACAGCCCAAGTGTGTTTCAAAAAATTTCTCTTTAGGCTCAAAAAATTTTGCAGCGTTTTAAGAATTAATGCACACGTGTAAGTTAAAAAGACAAAAATTATTGCGTTTGCTAGTAGTTTTTTTTAAACTTTTAGTGTTATATGCGAAACTTCCATCATTATCGCTTGCTTCTTAGGCTATTTTTACATGTTGATAAAAATGATTAAGTGTGCGTTTTCTTAACTCGAGTGCACCATAATTTTTCACGAACATTTTTCATCAACGTTATCATTTAATGAAAATTTTTTATTCGTTTCATGTTGAAAAATTTTTTCACTCGCTTATAAAAACCAATAGGAGTCCGCTTAAGATAAGGAATGTTAAAGTGCTTTAAAGAACATCCAATGATTATTTACTATACGTAAAAGAATTCCAATAACACTAACTTTGATCGAAATTGAAACAAAATGTGGCTATAATATCTTTCACAGTTTGAACTTTTCTCGCACAAGTTCAAGGACAATAATGATCGAAGATAATATTACTTTAATTGGTTAATTCTTTTGTATTATTCTTCTCTTATTCTGCTGTGAAAAATGATTAAATTTGGGAACTTATTTTCTTCGAAAGCGAACGTAGTGAAGTATTACCAAAAATATGGTCTAATACGTAAGTACCCGAAAGACTATCGAGATTAGCAGAATAAGAAACGTAACGGCCAGACAACATATAGATTCGTACTTATTCATATTCATGGGGTGGCATCTGCCTAAGTAAAACTCTTTTGCCGTAATTTTGAACACAACTACTGTGTTACGGTCATCTAAATATAGCAGTTATTAGATCTTTCGTTTATTTCAAGTGTACACGTTTTTCTTAAGTGCAATATTTAATTCTTCTAAATCTACGCTAGTTTATTTGTATTCTGCTACAGCCTTAGGCGTGATTAAAATCACGCCAAACAGGCTACAGACAGAATGTAGATATTATTCAAGATGGCCGCCTAGCACCTCGCGAAATATGAAGAATAAAAAAAATATTACTGAAACTTGATGAAACAACTGAGAACTGTAGAATTACAGCCATTTAAAAAGATTTAAAAAGTGTAACAAAAAGAAATTCCTTTTACTTTCCAAGTAAAAAGGCCAGAAAAGTGAAGAGGGAAACTGAATGTGAAGAATTTCCAAATGATTGTAGAAAAAGATATTAAAATAAGCGAAAGCAGTAAAAAATTAAAAATAAATAAGTAAATCAAGTGAGGATGAAAGAAGAATTAAATACTAAAAAAGCGACTTCATTATAGGAAGTGAAAAAAAAATTAGAAATCATTATTAAAAATAAAACTATAGAAATTAGCTATTTACTACCATTAAAAAAGAATTCTACCTGACAGAGATGGAATTCGCCACACAAAATTCAACCGTGCAATTTATTACTTTTTTAAGAAAAAGTTGTTGAGTCTTTACTAGATTTATATCACATTTCCCATTGGGTGAAATCAGTAAAATCTTAACTAAGATACGAAAAAAGAAATTCAATGCCTTAAAAAAATGAAATTGACCAAAAGAGCGAAGACTAGATTTTAGTATATTACTATTTCGAGTATGTGCCGTGGAACCTTAAAAGCTTGAAGAATTGAAATTACTTCTGATAGTGCGAACTTAAATATTTTGTTCCTTTTCAATTAGAAAAAGTTAACGGCATATACAGCCTTCAATATCTCAATTACTTTTATATAAAAATATGTTGATAAAATAATAAAATGTACCACTCCTGAGATACATCAAAAACTTTTTGTTATTTCATTTAAAACGGTCTGAAAATAATTAAAAACAAGTTCAAACTCACTATCATTGTACAATAGCGAATCGATTATATCATTAAAGCCTTTCTGAGTAAAAACAGTGGAGAGAGAGAGAATCTGACGTTTTTATTATATTAATATAGCTTTATTTTTTCTTAGGAAATCGTCGTCGCTTAGGAAGCTCACGCTTTTATTGTATCCATTTACCTTTTCCCCGTCTTTGGAGACCATCCTCATTTAGGATGTTGACTCAAAACTTTATCGTTTCTTTGGTGACCGTCCTCATTTAGGATGCTGACTTATAGCTTTACCCTGTCATTGAAAACCGTCCTCATTTAGGATGCTGACTTATAGCTTTTCCCTGTCTTTGAAGACCGTGCTCATTTAGGATGCTGACTCATAGCTTTACCCTGTCTGTGAAGACCGTGCTCATTTAGGATGCTGACTCATAGCTTTACCTGATCTTTTTGAAAACCGTCCTCATTTAGGATGCTGACTCATAGCTTTACCTTGTCTTGGAAACTGTTCTCGCTTGGGAAGCTCACGTTTATATTGTATCCGTATACCTTTGCCCTGTCTTTGGACACCGTCATTCATTACGGGTACTGACGCACATCTTTACCCTGTCTTAGGAAACTGTCCTTGCTCAGGATGCTGACACATAACTTCAGTTTGTCTACAGACACCGTCTTCATTTAGAAAGGTGACGTATATATTGTGTCTACAAAGCATTACTTTGCTTCCGTCCACCGTTTTCGCTTAAGAGAGAAGCTGACATTTTTATTGCATTAAAATCGCTTTACTTTTTCTTTCAGATATCGTTTGCGAATGCATTAGTGAAATATTTTATTAATAAAAATATGCTCATATTATTTTTCAGTAAATAAATTGTAGGGTTTCACAGCAGTAACCACGTTTGATGAAAAAGATCTTAGCTTTAATGTCTTATAACTATCCATTTTTTTAATTTTAAATCAATTTAAATAATAATTTGCACCAATTATTAATTCCTTATTTATAATAAATATATATCTCGCCAAATGTAATATCGTTAAGATATGTCTGGAGTAAATTTGCAACAGTAAATTTTTTCCTTCAATTATAAAAGAATCTAAAATATTTCTTAAAAAAAAGTTATTAATCCCAGTAAAACTTCTTCATTTTTGATTCTTCCAAATAAATTGATAGAATATGGAATATGACTGCATACAACTTTAACAGCTAAACTTTGTCATTTTTTTTAAAAAAATGCAGGCATATATATATATATATATATAAAACTATCTCTGTCAGAAAATATACAAGTGAAGGTGCCACTTGTATATATATATATATATGTATTACTAATAAATAATACTTCACAATATACTCTCATGGACAAAAAAATTAGCGCACCAAGAAATAATTGCGGGATCGTTACGAAACTTGGCATGAAGGTACATGCCGGGGAGATATGCAAATGATTAGAAAAGCAGCGTGATTGCGCATTACGTATAAAAGGTAGAGGGCGTCTAACGTTTTTCTCCGTTGAGTATAAAACAGGTAACCAAAGCTTGTCTGAGTGTGCTGATTAGTTTACAAAGGAAGCGCTGAGGTAAACATGCCATTACGCCGTTTTCAAAGACAATATGAGCAGCTGTCGCAGTTTGAGAGGGGGAGAATCATCGGCATTATGGAGGCTAGGTGGTCAGCTAGGCAAGTAGCCCCGTCAATTAGGCCGCTCTGATTGTGTTGGGAGAAGATTTTGGGTCCAGTTTATCCGAAAGATGTCATTTACACGAAGACCAAGTTCAGGACGCCCTCGACAGACCAGTCGTCGAGAAGACTGCCATATCGTAAGAAATGCACAAGCGCAGCCAACTGCTTCATCAGCTGCCATCGAGGCACAGGTAACACCTTCACTGGGGGTCCCTGTGTCTTCTCGAACCATACGAAGGCACCTGGCTGAAGGACATTTGGGATCGCAGCGCCCATTACGTGTGCTGCCCTTGATGTCCACCCATCGACTCCTCCCTTTGGAGTTGTGCCGCACACGAGGAAACTGGAATGCAGCGGAATGGAAGCAGGTCGTCTTTAGCGACGAATCCAGATTCAATCTCAGCAGTGATGACAATTGTGTTTGTGTGTGTAGACCCCTGGTGAACCCCTCAATCCTGCCTTTGCATTACAGTGACACACCACTCACACAGCTGGTGTGATGGTATGGGGTACCATTGAATACAATACATGGTCACCCCTAGTATTGATCCGTGGTACAATGACAGCCCAAGAGGTATGTCCATGATATCCAGCAACCACATGTTTTGCCACTCATGCAACAGCTCCCAGAAGCCTTTTTTAACAAGACAATGCTCGGCCTTCCATGGAAAAGGTGTCACAAGACTGTCTCCGCACTGTTACTACCCTTCCTTGGCCTGCCCGATCCCCAGATTTGTCTCCAATCGGGCATATCTGGGATCATTTGGGACGGCGAGTTGGACATCCCACGAGTTTGAATGAACTAGACGCAAGTTTACAGCAAAATTGGAACGAAATGTCTCAAGACATCCTACAGAACTTGTATGCCTCAATGCCCGATCGTATCGCATCGTGCATTCGCGCTAGAGGGGGCTCAACAGGGTATTAAATCCTCCGTTCTTTTGTATTTTTCTATGAAATAAATGATTATTTTCCTTTGATTTTCTAATCATTTACTCATATAAAAGTAGTCATTAAGTATGTAAAATTTCGTTTCATTTTGACGACTCCTTCTTGGTGCGCTAATTTTTTTTTGTCTATGAGTGTATATAGTATTTAATTTTCGCTACTCCTTGTTCATTCAAACACTCATTCTCATTTGCACCAAACACTTCTGAACATTTAGCCCTACTAAATAATTTTAAGTCGTCAAACCTCGCTTATTTTTACTTGCTAAGCCAATTGAATTTAAAGATGTTCAGTTTTAAAAATACTCAGTTAAAAAGTTTTAAACTTAACTCTGATGCAAATAGCATTAGTGACCCACGAGCTAGTACTGAAAAAAAATATGAACAAAATTTGACCCACGTCTCAAAAAAGGTTCACCATCCCTGTACTAGGCCAAGCTTTTTCTGAAATTTGGATCCTGACAGACAGCCGATCCTCCAACCAACATTTATCGAATTGGCAGGAGTATTTTACACATTTCTAAACAGTTTTCAGCTCGGCACCCTATTCATTTACAATGGGTTCCTTCACATGTAGGCCTGCCCGGGAACGAAGAATCGGATGACCTTGCGAAGGCGGCTGCCAGCGATCTTGTGGATCCGGAAGACCACATAGTCCTTACGTCGACCGAGATCTACACCTAGGCTAAATAATTAATACATAGAACCTGGGTTGTCCCTCCTGCACAAACATGGTAATTTCAAAGGCATCCTGGATCCGCCATATCATTCAAGGGTTCCAGATCTTATCAGACGGCATTCTCGCGATTTTCAACTGGTCACTTGAGGGACATGAATTTTAAAGGTGGCAAAAGAAGCTTCCCTAATTTGGAATTTTTTTTTACCTTATTGCAGTTTTCTGGAGAGTTTTAAAGACTATAACAAATAACATTTTTGTGTGAAATTTTAGTGAAAAATTGCAGTTATGGCAAATCTTTTTCACAAAATTCTAAATAATGTATTCAAATAATATTTACATCTTTATCTGTAGTACATAAATAGCATCTTTGTCTGTAGTATCAATTAAAGGATTTGTAATACTTCAGATAGTTTATAAAATATGCCAACTTTTAAGCAAAAACACAATATTTTTTTTTAAAATTAATGTTTTATTCTCACAAAAAGTTCAGGAAAATACATTGTTATATTTCCTGATTCTTTCATTCCATTCCTCAGTTAGACGATTAAATACAATATATTTTTATGTTATTCTAGTAATTCAGTCCATATATTAAGCATTTTTGTTTATTTTCTTAAAAGACATGTACACAGCACAACGAACATTACCAAACTGATAATACAAGCTAAAAAACTCAGATGACTTGCAGCGCCATTATTCATTTTACATTTAATTTATAACATACCTAAATATAGACACAGGGACTAGATTTTCATTCATAGACCAAAGAGAACTAAATTAAACATATTCTTAAATTTTTAATTCAATACCTTAAAAATAGTTTATGTGGTAAGCTTTATCGTGAAGAAAAAAAAACACATTTAAAAATTTTAATGCGAAGTTAAATGTATTCTACTTTTTGTGCATTTTTAAAACAACCTATATTTATAGCTCAAGCCCGCTTTAGCTCCATTTTTAACTAGTGTGGACTTGTTTTTAGCCTGAGGAACGATTTGATTTTGATTTGACATTTGAGTTGGCACTCCCTCTCTGAACTTCAACCACCACGCTAACGGAAAGACTTTGAGCATCAAAAGATTTGGCAGGCATTACGCCCGGTGGGTCTTCAGAAGCACCAGGTTTTGGACCCTCGATCCGACTAAGGCAGCCAGAGCTCGTTAATTACGCTGACCCGGTCAAAGAGGAGACAGAGGAAGAAGAAAACATGGCGCTGAGCATCGAAGTTCAGTCAAAAATATTTTAATTTGTGTACTGTAAAAATTGAACTTCATTTGACTGTCCCTTAAAAAAAGAAATAATAATAATAATAATCTCCTTCCTTCATTTCCTAAAAATTTTCCAGTACAGGAGGTGTGTATGGAATCTACGGTAATTACGTAATCTCGCAATTATGCCCACTTTCCAGATAACTCACGGCGTTAGCAACCCCGATTTCGCACATGTTGTAAGTGTTAGCAACTATGTGTGGTTAGTTTCATACTTCTCCGCTTTCCACCGTTCTATAAGCCTATCCGTTCGTTGATATGACAAGCTAGAACAATAAAATGCGAATCTGGGATTTAGCGAAATCTTAAATAATAAAATTTGATATAAAAGAATCAATATATAATTATAAATTATATATAACTAATAATTGTACATAATTATATGTAATTATTATCATATCATTATGTATAATACTAAAATAATAGTAATATACTAAAACTACTTATAAAATTTTTTAAAAAAAATAATTTGTTAGCTATTTTTATATATTATTATTTATATGTTACTTATTATTTTTCAACTAGGCGCTCCATATTCCATATAAACTCCGTCAGCGTATTCCGTTTTTAGAATTCCAGCGGTTTTATTCAATATCGATAGTGGCACACATAGGAATTTTTCCGAGGGGGTTTTGAGGGTTGAAAGTCCTGCATCCTCGTATCATACCCTAATACAGATATTTCAAACACGCCAGTGCATATTTTGCGGCCCCCCAGGACTTTTTTGAAATTTTTAAATATAAAGCTTTTAAAAGTTTTTGTTTCCTTCTTTTTTTTGCAATGAAATTTTTTTAGAGAAACTTTTTATAAATTTACAGCATATTTACCAGTTTCCTATTCTTATTTTTAAAAAAAATCTATTTGATAATAGAAATATTCTTTGAATAAAAAATTATTTTTTTCTATTTTATTAATATTGTTCACGTAATTTTACTCTAATAAATTAATTTTTATTACATTTCAAAATACATTTAAGCATATTATTCACTATTATTCGCATTTACTGAAGAGGATTTACTGAACAAACACACAAATCGAAACCGTTTACTGAAGAGGAATTCATTAGTGATTGTTTAATTAAAGTGGCGGAAGTATTACACCAACACAAACAAAGAAAAACATTTAAAGGGTATGTTTAAGTCGAAATTCTGTAACCGTGAATTTCAGAAATCAGCAGAATTCAACAATAATATTAGCATTTCAAGCCCCTCGCTATTGCAATTGTTGAAAGTAAGAATATTCAAACTATGATTCAACTGAATGTTTTTATTCACAGATACGATATTAATTTAAAAATAAGTGAAGAATTTTTAGAAATAATTTCTATGCATTATACAGCAACCGGTGCTGATATTTCTGATGCACTTATGGAAGTTTTGAAGAAGTATAATTTACCATTGTGGAAGTTGGTTTGTCTTGCAACTGATGGTGCCCCTACTATAGCAATTATTACTAAGGAGTTGCTGCAAGATTAAACGAAACATGCAAACAGCATGACACTAATAATTGTGAACTTTTTTTTTGTATTTACTAACAAGTACTATGTCTCCAAAATTATAAATTATATTTGAGTACAAAAAATTAGTCTTGTTCAGTTTGCTACATTTCTAGAAGATACAAATGTAAATATACTGACCAATCATATTACAGGGAAGTTTGATAGCTTTCGAGTCTTAACATGATTGGACTGGAGGGATCCTCATTTACCCCTCCCCCCCGGGGTTTTGAACTTTATTTGTCACCAAGCTAGCTACCCTTCTTTTCTATCTTTTAAAAAACAGATCGTTATTAGTGACCATTAGTTAGCTGTGGCTGGTAACTACAGATTGGTAATGAGCTTTGTCACAATACTACAAACAATGGCGATTGAGCCATTTGCATCATTTCCAAGATTGATAGTTAATTGATAACTGGTACTATCGTTTTTTTTTCTTTTTTCATTCTTTAGAAGCAAGATGGCAAAAGAAAATTATTCAATTGAGAGTTCAAGAAGGTTTGATTGCTGCAATGTATGAATGTCCGAAAAGTGGGAATAGTATACGTTTGCGAGAAAGGAAGAATACAATTAATGGTAATGATTGGAGATGTCATTTGAAAGTAGAAGATATGAGATAGAACATAAGGAAAGGTACGTATCTGCAAGCAAAAGTCATTGAGTATGTTTTAAATTTTGAATTGTTATACTAATTGTGAATTAATAAAAATGCAGTGCCTGACTGATATAGGTTTTGTTATATGATTATTCTCTTAAAAATATTCATAATATATGTTATTAAAAAAAACTTAATTTTACAGAAATTCGTTCTTAAAGTCTTTAAATTTTCAATTTGTTTCCTTCCAACATAAATTTCGTCTCTTTCAAAATGTTCATTTTCTTAGTAGACGTTAAATTTTTTATGGGATTGTTCCATAAGTCTTACAAATGTCCACTTTTGTCCAATGGACATCAAATTATTATCCTTAGAATATCATCAATCTCTTATTTTTAGAAGCTAGAATTTAAGAGTTTTTTCTTACAGTCATGAGAATTTCTTATTTTTACTCACTCGGACATAACATCATGTTTCTGCCAGTTCCCCTAGTATCGACATAGAAAGAAGCATGTTGGTTCCACCTTGGCTCGGTTTGATACAATTTTCGCTAAAAGGCGGTTTATAGTAGGACTTTACCCGATTCTTCTGATTACTGAACGAAATCATAAATTTTATGACAAAAAATTATGAATGTGTTGAATTTAAAAAAATGGACGATGGATAAAGGACTTTGCTTTTTCATTTGAAATTACGAATCGTTTCAGTCAAATTATTCTTAAGATTCAAAGAAAGAACAGAGCTACAGGATTATATTAACGTTTTCAAACAAAAATAATTTCTTTGGCAAGAACGAATAGAAAATTTACAGAATATGCTAACCAAATTAAATTTTTAAAGACGGAATTAGATGATAGATTTTCTGATTTTAAAAGCTGTGAATTACAATTTTGTCTTTTTACTTCACCTCTATCTACCGTTATTGAAATCGTTGATGAAAACTTACACAAATAAAATTAACTGAAATTCAATATGCTTATTTGGTTAAGCCAAAATATATTGAAGTTGGAATTCCAGATATCTGCACAAATTTATCTGCAGATTGGTTTCCTAAAATATTATCATTTGTTACGCGTGGGACTATGTTCAGAAGCATTTATGTTAGCAAATATTTTCTTTAATGAAAAATAACCCAGAAAAATCAAAATTAGACAATCAACATTTATCATCAGTTTTAAGAATTGAACCAGTTCAATATATTAACCAAATTTTGAGAACTTGCTTTGCGAAAACCGATACAAATATTTTCTATGTAAAAAGTAATATTTAAACAGTATTTCTTATTCACACACTTTAAATTTTTTATATAAAACAAAATATTTATAGTTAAGGTTTAAAAAAATAACATGAAATATAAAGCAATAGTGTTGTATAATATACACTGCACTGAGCTTGATATATTGAATCTAATAACTATATATAATTAATGCATAATATAATCACTCAAAAAAACCCTATTTTATGAACTTTTACAGCATGCGGCCCTCAATTTGATTTAAATAGATCATATGGTCATTTATATTATAAGAGTTTGACATGCCTGCCCTAATATTAAACGTCCTCTACACCGCCAAATATACTCTTTTTATTTTGTCGATGTTTGGGAATTTTTATTGAATAAATAATTTGCATTAATTAATAAAGTAAATTGTTGATAACTTCAACGTATTTAAATTTTACGTACTACTTACATAGGATTATAATCAATCGAAAATAAAAATCTAGGACTATGGGGGGGGGGAACTCCTGACCCGAGGATCCCTCTTTGAGAGCTTCATTGAATGTGGCTAATATGGCTGTGATAGTACTACCTCTCATGTACTCTTTAAAGGCAACTAACTACCAATTGATTTATAGATGATAATATACGGTTCGTAATATTATTTCAAATTTGGCGATATCTTGAAGCCAAATAAGTGTTATTGCTGGAAGTTATATATTGTATAGATAAATAAAGCGAGCATGCATCGTATTTTATCTCATTTTAATCCAATGGAAATAAACGTATGCTTGGTTGAAGTTCCTCAACATTCAGTTCAGATTCTTCGTTACCATATTGATAATCTAATCAATAAATTAGTTTTCTGAAATCTATATAACGGATAATTGGATACATTATTCTTTAAAATAATTAATAGTATTGAACTTATCGTGATAGAATAGAGTAATTCATTATAATGGACTTTTACTATCGATTATTGGGAAAATAAGTGGTTCCGATAGTTTTTCGTTAGTATTTTTTTTTATTGCTTAATAGTATTTAAATAACACTTAGGTAAAGTACCGGCAATTCCCAGCCTCTCTTTCTATAATTAGAAAATTTTCTTCAATATAAAAGTATTTGTAAAATTGAAAATATAAAGGTAGATTCAGTTTTTGAGCTATTCATCTAAAAACAAGAAAATATGTACTTTTACATAAAAAATGTACCTTACATAAAAATGATATAAAAATATATATCATAAAAATTTAATTTGAATAATAAAAAAAAAGGACTCTTTAATTTTGATGAAAAAATTGAGAATAACCTGAAAATGGAGATATCATGGTTGTTCCATGCATTGATTTGTTCATGGATATATATAGTGCCGATATAAAATCAAACATATAGTTGTCCTTACACTTATAATTATATTTACATTTTCTAAGTAATTCTTTTAAAAAAAAACGATAAAAATCTTAAGCTTAATCACAATTTATATTTATTTTCTTGTTTATTATTATTTTTTTTACTTTCTTTATTATTATCCCATTAACAGACCATTTAAAAATAGATTCGGCTATATTGTAATATTTTTTGTTTTGAAGACATGTGACATTTAAAAAAAAATAGCATTTTATTGTATTATACTATAACCCCAGGTGTGTAAATAAAGTTCTAAAATTCCCAAATGGGGATCAAGACAGATAAAGGGTAAAAATCTTAACTTGACTGTTTTCAGATATGGTAATACTTATATTTAACCCTTTGAGCGGTCAATTTTTTGAGCAAAATTTTCTAATAAAGGCAGATTTTTTACTGCATATAACTACGCATAATATTTAACAGAACGCGATAGTGGAAGAATTTCATTTTATTTTTCAATTTAAAAATCTTCACACTGTTTTTTTAATTGTAATTGTGGAACAGAAAAGGCCCTAAATGTTTGTTTCTTATAAGTGTATCCTGTATATTATGAAGAATGTTTCATACACCTTACAAGATTTTCTCTCATAATAACTAAAAATTTCATGTTCGTACATCTTTTTTAAATGGTTGAAGATTTTGTGTGTATATGCACACACAATTTAAAGCTTAATGTAATATTAAGTTTTACATTGCAACGGGAACCGAGACAATATTGGCTTTTTTGGGTTATTTTTCCATTTTCATTTCTTCTAAAGCAAGCAATGGCACATTGCCTTAGCAATGTCTGTTCTTTATCAAATATTTTCGAGAATATAAAATTCTGTCTACAATAAAAAAATTTCGCCTTCATAACAAATAAACTTCAAAATTAGAATTATTTCAGAGTACCACACACACACACATGGATAAACTGCATCTCTTAAAAACACCAGCACTAATGCTTTCATATTAAGTTTTAAGAATATGCACAAATCAAAAACAGGAAGAAGATAATATCAGCTCCCGTACAGCGTGTAGGCAAATAGACTATTGGACTCAATGAATCTGTCGTTATCTTTACAAAAATCTGACTTGAAACGATTAAAAAAAACAGAGAAAGTTTCGTGTTGCAATTGCTTCAATACAAATAACTCTTAGATTAGTTATAATATTCGTGTTTTATTAATGATTTAAAATTCTACGTACCTGTAGAGAAAACACAAATAACATCGGAGTCAAGCCAAACAGTGTAAACATGTTTAACGTGCACTAAGCAAGCCACGAATGAAAGTTTTATAAAATATTCAATGCATAAGAAAAATATTAAAATTGTTGCCACAATTTCATGTCTTAAAATTCTCAAATTATATAAATGCAGCATACAAATCAGAAACGGGAAATTGAGAATATCTGTTTTCAGAATAACACAATATTTTAGAATCCAATTATTTTCTCTTGAAACACATTTATTATTATTTTAATACATTTTTTGAAAAATAATTTGAATTTTCTTTGGCGCCAGAAGAAAAATAGAATCGAATCTTCAAGACACAATTCTTTTCAGAACAAAGATTCAAAATGTAATTATATTTCAATATATTTTATAAATTTTTAAAATATAAAATTCTTTGGGAGCTTTAAATATTATATTTTTATTGAAAGAAAGAATTTTATTAAAGAAAACCTTGAGTATTGGTTTGAAATAAGATTGGTCTCGCTTTGAAAAAAGCAGGTGATACCTTTTTATTTTTATTTTGAATAAGCTCAAAGTAATTTAAAAATATATTTAGTTATATCGGTTTTATGTGGAGACAAGCTTGGAAAAAATAATGGATAACCTCCCCCCTCCCTCTCCTACTTGTAGGCTTACTATTTATTTATTTATTTAATTTTTGTTTAAAATACAATTTGAAATAAATAAAAAATAAAGAATCCCTGAAACTGAATTATTCGAAATCATTGAAATCGCTGCATTTAACTTAAATTCTATTTCCTACTCTCGTTAAGAACACATTTGTATGCATTTTAAATGAATTTTTCATTAAAATTATGTTATTAACGTAGACAGAAATATTCATTGGTGCATTTCATATAAATTTATTAAACCTTAGAGTTGCTTTGCAAGAGTTCGATTCTTATTATATTAATATTAATTCAAGAATTGAATGTGGCACAATTCAGCAAAAATATGAAATGAGGTAAGAGGAAAAACGCTTATTTGATTTCGAAGATTCTTTAAAAGTCTAAATATAGAATGAGTTTTCAAAAAAATGTACTTAATTAAAAATATTTGGTAACTGAAATAATTGTTTTGTAGCATTCTTGTGTGTGTGACGATTAAAAAATTATAAACATTTTTAGATGTATTTTTCACAATAAATTACAGTTTAATAATAGTGAGAATTATTGGTGGTTGTATCAACTGCATATTAGGGGTTTATCTATTAAAAGTAATATTATATAATAACTTCATTATTTATATATATATATATATATATGTCAGGTTTGAAAAGATTAACTTTAAAATTAAGGGAGTAATAAATAAAAATAGAGCGAACTCTTTATCATCGCGTAAGGATTTGTGGGTAAGTAAGCCTATTTAAAGGTGGAGCGATCGCTGACGAAGGCGAACGCGTATTGGAGAGAAGTAGCTGGTGGACTCCTGGCCGGATCATCGTCTATTGTTCTATAGTATGACGCGCCAAAGGGACGCCATGTTGGATAGTAGAGTATTATAGAAGAAATAAATAAGAGTTAACAATAGCAGATGTCTCATCATTTAACCCGCAGACCTGGGGCCTGTCATATATATATGTGTGTGTGATATATTTTTATATGTGTGTGTAATATATATACTCCTTAATATATTCCTGAAATGCTTCCGATTTAAATGACATTTTTTTAAATAAATTAATTCTGAAGTTTGTAATACAGACTA